>JADANM010005346.1:8449649-8477467 GCA_026213755.1 Eurema hecabe
GCGAGTGGCGAGTGGCGAGTGGCGAGTGGCGAGTGGCGAGTGGCGAGAGGCGAGAGGCAAGTAGCGAGAGGCGAGTGGTAGTGGGGAATCGCCGATTGTGAAGCCGTTTACGAGCGTGCTATGATTCGAGTGCGCCTTCGTGTTGTTTGATTTGTTTACATCTCTCGGAGCCGACGCGAGCCACACTGCAGTAAGCACAAGCTGCGTATTGTTGTCTTGCATTTAACTCTTATTACCTTACGTATGGTTTTGTACAGAACTTCAGTACAGACGTTTAAACAATTATAGTTGGAAATTATGAAATTGGCAAAGATGTAAATTAAAAACAAAATAACGTCGTAATAAGTGAACTCGGCGTAGGTCGGGTTGGCGGCGAAACAGGACGTAATGTGAAAATTTAATTTTTACAAAAATGAAGAGGCGTACTTCAATGCAAAGCGTCTGCCGTGAAGTGGCGGCGTGACGTGACTCGTGAGGCGCCGACCAGTTAAGTTTATGAAATGTTGACCGTCGGGACGCGCGGGAGTAGATATACCTACCACAACAATCTTAAATAGAAAAAAATAACACGTTGACGAAACCTTAGTGCGTTACACTTGAAGTGAGATAAAGGAGTGTCAATGTCTCACTGTCTCAGTGTCAACTGTCGACTGTCAACAGCTCGCAAGTGCTCGACAAGTGCAAATATGAATCATGCGACCCCACTGCACTGTTCGCCGACCGCACTGCACTGTCCGAAGCCTCGTTCTGATCAGGATTAGGTAATTGCTGTTTCATACATTGAATAGAATAGTGGATCACTCGATGGATCCGAAGGAGATCGTGAAAACTGTACTGTACCGTACTGTACAGGACTGCTATATTTCGATCTATACATATAAATATAAACACAATTGCAGTGTCTGTTTGTAATATTGAAATAAAACTAGATAAATAGGAATGTAGAATACATTCCCATATATACGGCACATACCCAACACTAGAAATACATAAACCTCCGACAAAACGCAAGCAAACTGAGCGTGTAACATTCCTATCACACCTCACCTCACCTCACACACGACCTGATGGCCTTGACGACATGAACCGATTTCCACCAAACATAGCTTCATAGTATAAAAAAAAAATAGCTAAGAACACTCTCGACGGATATACATTTGGTGATATCCGTTTGAGAGATACGTTGCCTCAGACAGACACACTGACTCACAAAGACACATCAAGCTTATAACACTACGTCGCTTTTGCGTCGGGAGTTAAAAAATAACATTCTTACAATTTTGGACAGTTTCTTTTAAATGGCGGAACCGATTATGATGGGACTTCTCTCGCCAGGTACGGATGTAAGGAGGAACATGGGCTGATAATATTTAAAAAATATAAAGAATTGTTGTAATGTCCTCTACTTACTTCTGAATACCGCACGCAGCTCACGAGCAGCCAACACTGTGCCGTCATAATAAGTAGGTACAATAAATTACCACTGGTTCGGAAGAACCATAGTAATGAATATACATTAAAACGATAACCGATACAACATTCATACATAAAGAGGGTATTATAATTATTATAGTATCAGTTCTGCAGATTATATTATTCATGCATGCCTACTACTATTGTACTAGTATTACAAACTTAATTACACACCGTTTAGGTAAAGTAGTCTTCCAAACCTGAACTAAGTTTGTTTAAAGCATTGCAACGTGGCATATCAAATCAAGGTATGTTTAAGTCAACAGAGCAGTATGCATGTAGGTCACCGCGCCCCGCGCCCCGCGCACCTCGCCCCTCAGACAACATGACTAAAACTGAGCATTTTGCGAAAGAATAATTAAAAGGGTTTCAATGAATGAATAATTAAAAGGTTTGATTATAAATAATCTGGAATTTGTTTGTTTTGAAAATATTTTTGCGATTGAGTGCGTAAGTTGTCGCGGCCCGCGGGCGGCACCTGGCACCTGGCACCTGCTCTCTCAGCACTAAGCACCAAGTAGCGACAGTCGCGGTCACGGACCATCGCGCATCGTGCGTCCTTCACGTCCGCAACTCTCGACGCGTTACAGCGCCATAACACGAGGACGCCTTTAGGTGGCAAGGTATATTTACAACGGCTCGACAGGTTTATATCTTAAGTCGGTCAAAAATAATGCATTTTTAATTAAATTTACTTGAATAATAGTTCCGCAAAATGAAAGTTACAATTCATAGCCTGAATCATCATTTAATCTTTTGTGAAAAGGAATTAAATAATTTTATAAACACAAAACAACTCTGTTTTGTACAGTTTTGATAAGTTAGAAATAAAGACGCTTTGAATTTGAAATGTCCTCTTGAATAAAGATAGCTTTTAGTTAACATTTAGATCGAGTTGAAAGCTCTTTTGATTATTATTTCTTTCTATTGTTAGAATCATAGTATTTTCCCATGTCTAATAAAGCGGTACACAAATGGCTTACCAATGAGCTCGACTATCGCCCGAGCAGGGCTTTACGTTATACGCTATAGGTACCTTATGAATATGGTTCGAGGCGCTGATGTAAGTGATATAATACGCGCTGTGATCCGCTCAAAGAGTGCTCCAGCTATCTGTCGCGACATCAGAGATGTCGGCAGCCGGCCCGCTCGTGTGTGTGTGTGCGTGGGTGTGCGCACGGGTCCACGCGCGCCCCACCAACAGTGCTTGTTTCATCGAGGTATTATGAAGCAAAATCTAATTATTTTATTTTGAAATAATCATAGAAACTGGACTATACTTAATGCTTATTCACATTCTACATACCTAAATTGTTCATCAAAGTTTATTGTAACTCCAAGCACTAAGTGCAGATAAGCGGTGAAAAGGAATTCGTCTCGTTAGTACAGATAAGGGGTACGTCGCATGATTGGCGACGCGACAATTAGTTACGGGTCTGTCAGCCATTGCCGGCGCACCCTCGTCCTGCGGGAATAGACATCAATCATTATCGTCTAGCGGTTACAGGCTGCGCTAATGTAGACAAATTAGAAAAAGAGAGTCTTTTGTAGGTTGTAGGCATATATTAAATTAATAAAAAGTAGCTAAGTGTGCATGTCGCGTGTCGCGTGTCGCATCCCGCTGGTCGCGCGCGCCCGACTTCCGCGTCCGGCTTGCTCAGGGCCACTTGGCGCGGCGTTGTGAACGTCCTTCGATAGTAGCCACCTACGGCGAGTGGGGCCCGGTTCCCGGCGGCCCGGCGCGATGGTGCTGGCGGTGCGAGCTGTGCCGCGAGGGTATGTTACTTATTGCGTAATTAGGTTCGCGCCGCTCCCTCGCGAGCCACGGCACCCCACGCCACCACCACCCTCCCGAAATAGCTGTGTCATATTCATTGATGGCAATCATTAAAATTATTTAACTGTTCAGTTTTGTTTTCGATACGATCGAATTTTGCTCATTTTTGTATGCTCATAATGCATTAAGCGCGACTGACTTGTTGTCCGACGCAGATCGACTCAGTGGCAGCCCGCAGGGGCGCCTCTCATGTCGCGAGGCGCACAGTTTACTGTACCTGTTATTAGGCGCTATTCCTTTGCATTCCTTTCCACAGCTGTTTGTCAC
The DNA here is from genome assembly GCA_026213755.1 of Eurema hecabe. Taxonomy (NCBI): domain Eukaryota; kingdom Metazoa; phylum Arthropoda; class Insecta; order Lepidoptera; family Pieridae; genus Terias; species Terias hecabe. The sequence goes on from JADANM010005346.1 coordinate 8,453,227, forward strand.
TGTATCTTTTCACGTGCCTGATATAATATTTGAGTAATGCTGCGTGACAAGTTTCAAACAATTGTAATGAAGACTTCAATAAGAATGATTTAAAAAAATGTAGCGTAACACTAACAGGAATATTATATTAGTAATGTTTTTCATGGATCAGCAGCACTGACTTACTGTCGATGATGGTATAGAGCTGGCATCAAAATAATAAATCGGCAGCGGTTCAGAGCGCTTTTGATAGTTTTATGTTTGAAGTATTTACGGCGGATCGTACGTCACAATTATTTTTATTGAATGCAGTCGCACTCGAGTGGCGCGGGCGGCGCGGGCGGCGCGCCCTCGCTGCGCTGTTGGATAACTTTTGATGCTACATTTATTTATTGATAAAAGCGTAGCACAAATAATATATTATGGTCCTTTTTATAATAATTCGTTAATAGGTATGTTAAACTGGGAAATTCGCTAATATAATCGGCTTGATCTTCAGCTTTTTAAGTTGAAATAATTGTAGTTGTGAGCAACTACAACACTGCTGCAACGCCATCGTAACGTAGAGTGATGTTAATGTGTTAGTGTCAATATGTTGTCCAAAGAGCTGGTATGCGCCGTAGTATCAGATAGTGTCATGTAGTAGCGGGTAGTGTCGGGTCGTGTCGCGTGGACAGCACTAGCAGGTTGTGGCCGCCGCACGCCGAAGCCTCCAGCTCCTTGAGGGTCGTTACCGCGACACTCGTACCTGGTCGCCGCCCTCGCCTCCCCCGCCGCCCCCACCCCGCGCCGCACGGGGGGCGGCTCGCGATCTGTTTGACGTTATACTTCCCGTCGTCCTTTTTAAAACGAAGATTACATTTCAAATCCTGCTTTTACATGGAAATCTGAAATGTTCAGTTTACTTTGAGCATTTCAAAATTCTACTCTTATTTTAAATCTGTTACAGAAATAAAATTTTAAATTATTTCCGAGTTTTATAAAAGTTTCTGACGTAATAAAATTTTATAGTGAACATAAATACACAATTCTTAAAATTGACAGCATACAACTATACATAATTTATTTTCTTTTCTGTCCACCATAACTCGACACACCACGAATGAAACATTCCAAACGATGCTTCCTAAATAACTGTTGTTGATAGAAAACGTAAACAGATAAAGCGTAGTAATAATGACTCGAGCCTGCGGTACAACGATATCCGAGAAATATAATCAGTTAGCTTGAAATGGAAGCAACACTACATGTATGAGTGTAAATAGTAAATAGGTTATAAATACGTGAGCCTGAGCTGCCCTACTTCTTGTGTGTCCCTTGCTCGGGAGCACCGGCACCGGCGCGCGTAGCTTATTTCATTTTCACCGGACTACTCCGACGACCTCGACTACTCCAAATTACGATTTATGTTCTACACGACCTGTTATGAACGCTGCGTAAAAGTTTGTTGATAGGAATTCTGATTAATTTATCAGTTCCGCCAGTCGGTCTACGTCTAATCAGTCAATTAAAGAATATTTCATTTTTTTATTTTTTGTGTTTCCGTTAAATTATTTTCCAATGATCAGTGTGACTGAAGTGATATTCAGATTTGTATAGCTAACTCTGAATGGAGGGTTCGACTTGCAATCAAAATGAAATACCTACTATTGAAACATCTCAAAGGCAGATCGACAAAAGCGCTTACGAGCTCCTCCTCGGGCGAACAATGGCACCGAGTTTCATCTCAAAAAGGCCAATTCCAAATCAAATGTAAATTTCGGCACACAAAAACCAGAGCACGCTCGGAGCCCAAATATAACGTGGCTCAATGAATAGATTAATCCTTGGTCAATATTTAAGTGGGATAATTGACAAAGTTCCGCGTCCCCGCGCCCCTCGCGCCCCGCCGCCCCCGGCCAGGAACAGCCGGCTTAATCGCGAGTAATTGTGTTAATGTAAATCTCGAATTGAGATCGCTATTGTAATGTGACTTGTTAATGAACAAGCGACGGCCGACCAGCTCAGACTTAGAGTCAGCAGTCGGCTCCGTTCTAGTGCCAACTTGATAGGAGCTGTTGGAGATCGTGTTCCAAGGGGTTAGCAATAAGCGAAGTGTTTATTAGTTCTCAATTATTCACCAATTTTACTAGGACTAAGCATGTATTATCTAGATATAAGTCCTGTGTATAAATAAAAAAATAAAAATACTTATGCAATTATAATTATATTTTATTTATGCAGTTTTTTTCTTTGATATCAATTCAAGTTGCATTTTGAGCCTAGTGACCGATAAAAAAACTAAAAAGTATCACGGCTGTGCCATTCCGAGTGGTGGTGTTATAGGATAGGTGTATAGGATTTTCGTTACGTAATTTTTGGACTCTTCACGCTCAAGGGCCGCGATAGCTTCCATGCAATAGTTTAAATATAGAGCGACCTTTTTGATAAGATGCGTCCCGCGGTCTGGTCTGGCCACCACTGGACCACTGGTCCACTTTTTCCTTTCGAGCTCTATAGCTTATTTGTATATCCGATAAAAAATCTTCTGCCTCCGTTATCATGCTACATATTCCACAGCAACAGATGTCTCGTTTAATTAAAACGTAATATCTACTTTCACGAAATAATACCAAGATTATTCATAATATTCGAGTCGAGATCCGGTAATGCAGTGGCAGTAATTAAACTCGCGTCCCGGCTGCCATCCGCGCGGCTCCGTGCAGCGCTCCACCGGCTACTGCACCGATGTGCCCACTTTTTAATTAAGATTAAACTAAACATCCTAAAAAGTAAAGAAAAAAGATTTCCACGAAACTATCGCGCAGCTGTAACGTGCCCGGAGCCGGCCCGTTGACTTTCATTGCGAAACGTTTCTTTTATATTCGCACATGGTGCTGCGCTGCAGCTAAATGACCTCTTAGCTCTTAGCTAGTCGTTTAGAAATGTAATAATGAGGCTTGAAACTGAAGTTTAAAGTCAATATTTAGCGATTCCAATGCGTAGGGATACACTAATGCAAATTTGCTTATGGAAGCTATTTGTACTGTATATATAGGAAAGAAAGAAAGTAACAGTATTTAGACAATAATTATTTGGTAGTTATTCCTTTTCCTTATCGGGGCAGGCATTCGCGGCGCGCGCGCCGGCCGGCCCGGGCGGCGAGCGGTCGCTCATATAATTTAACGCGGGCTTGTTAATCCACAACAAAAGCCTTTGATCTGAAGCGCGGCTTCCCCTCGCGATCCACCGACAATGCGCCCGCTTTTATCTTCAAACAACGAACACTTTTGCCGACTTTTCACTTTTTATTCCGCTCGTGTTTTGGGCGTTCGGGCTCCGTCGTTTTGTTGTCTAAGACGTCGCGCTAAGGGCCCCTGCGATCCGATAGCTTTTATTTGCGGCTAGAGGAAACTGCAATTGATTTGGTGGAACTTTTAAACTGTCGGGAGCTGCTCGGCTTAGGAATGGCTTTTATTACGTTGATTAGCGCGTCCACACCCACACACCCGCACACATACACACACACCCACCCGGAGCTGAATGTGCACATGTGTTCACTTTGGATTCCTTATTACTATATAACATAAAGTAATGTTTGTTCACATTTATTTTTACAAATCTGAAATAAACTAAATATTTATTTATTATTGTAATCATAAAATGTTACCGTTCAGTTACTCGCTATAAAATACTACACACAAATTGCACGTAGTGTGCCTGCAGACCACCAACCTAAAGCCGAGCTATAACTAATTTATAAAGGTCGAGCATGTTTTGTTCATTTAAGGCTGTTACTGTTAAATTCCCTCGTTACGCGGTACCTTTACCTTATCATAAAGATAAGACAATGAAGAAATGAGACGCTACAAATCGGTTAGTGTGTCGTGTGCGGTAGGCGGGCGGCGCGGGAGGCGCGGGCGGGCTGCAGTTTTGTGCGTGTCGCTGTAGCGTGCAGCGTGTAGCGTGTAGCGTGTAGCGTGTAGCGTGTAGTGTGAAGCGTGTAGCGTGTAGTGGTAGCCGGCTATCACGGGTATATTTCAGGCATCAATTGGGGCTCAATTTGGGCGCTTTGACAAAGCGCCGCGCTCAGCGCTAAACCGCTTGCAAATTAGATAACTATCGGGCTCACTCGTGCGGCTCCCGTGATGCTGCGCCACTGCGATGACGACGCCGCCGCCCGCCGGCCGCACACACCTACGGCTGCTTTACATTTCTGAATTAGCAGCTATTTAATTGTATCTCTCTCCCTTTTTTCGAATTCATTAAACTTAATCTACGGTTATTGTAAACATTGTCGGCGGCTACTCGACTAGTGTCTGTACCGTTTGGCCTTCCTGAATATTTGAGACCAGTTACCGAGCTGCCAGCCGGCTCTATGCAGTATGCTATATGTACAGTGTGCAGTGTGTTTGCTGCATAGACTATAGAGTACTACTCGAGCCACGAACCGCCTCTAACTTTTGTATTGTTGGGAAAATACACGACAAATGTAAGAGCTGAAAGTTTAGCTTAATTTTATAACAGTGTAATTAGTGCAGTCTAATGTGTATGTAAATGTTGTGTGGAGCCAACGTCGCGGAGTACAATGAGCGGCGCGCAATCTGGCTCTCGGCAATATACTTAATATATTTAACATAAAATACTTGTAATTTACCAAAGTTGTGTATGACAGACTAAAATACAGATTGTGAACAACTGTAACTGAAATTATAAACACGTTTGTAATCAAAAGAACATGTTAAATTATTATTAAAATAATGATGCGCTTATAATAAGTTTGTCCAGTGGTACAGTGAACATCGAAATACTTAAATTGCTGTGTGTCGTCAAGTGTGAGCCACATGTATAGATTAAACTATATGGCATTGTTTAAGAGAAACATTTATTCATTTGAGTATCTGTGTCATTTGCCGGCGCTACCAGGACGGGCAGTATATAAAATTGGGCCTCTTCACAAAGTGACAGTTTGCGGCCGTGAAGAGGATAAAGCTGAATATTGCTTCCAGCCCGCACGAGATGGATTTTGTAAGCTTCTTAACTAAGATCTTTGCGTAAAACCTTCTTCTAAGGCGATGCACGGAGCGCATCCATTTTTCTCAAGGCAAATATGCAGGCGTATTTTGGCGCGAGCTTATGCATGATGAAACTGATGGAAGACTAAACTCTTAGACAAATTTACTAGATAGTAGGGCATTAGAGTCATATATATTAAAATATTTAAATAGGATATCACGAGATGATAGATAAAATAGCTTGTAGTATAACCGAAACAAATATCATTTAGTCTGGCAAAGAAATGTAAGCGAGGGAAACAGCGCGGCGCGCGATCATGTGAAAGCAATTACACGAAACCGACGACAAGAATACTGATTAACACATTAGCGATAACACTCTACAAAATTGTAACATAAGGTCGGCGATCAACGACGAGGTGCAAGCTGCACAGTGCACGTCTCCCTGCGTGATTTTGTTATAAGCCGTAGCAATTTGTTGAAATACAGGTAATTCAGAGTCTGACTACCTGTTTTTATGGCTTCTTATTTTTAAAATTACGTTCGAATTGTAATATGACTTTGACACGTAATGAATGCCGCTAAACATAATATGTAATTTGACTGATAGAAAAAACTCAAGTACAAACAGTACGTACAGCAGCTACTCTAAACAAACATCTAATTTGCTAAAACATTATCAGCAGAATGTTTTACAGCAATTGTAGGCGATGACAAAGACATTTTCACCGTCTCCGAGTTGACTAATGGAAACATTTGTAAGATAGAAATGAATTTTATTGTCTTTATAATATCCTTTGTCACAAAGAAAGCACGTCGACTTTTTGTCATCAACGTGTACATCGCCTTTTTATTCGTAATGCTATGCAGCGTAATGTCAGACAAACAGCAATGTACGACGTAGCGTGAAAAGTGAAAGGAGGAACGGCGAGAGTCTTCACACACAATACTGTTAGAGAAGGCCTCGCCGGGCCCCGCGTCCCGCCACAATACATATGTAATGAGCGGTAATTTAATTAAGGCAACTGTTCCTCAGTGCTGGATGTAATAAATAATGAAGGGGCGGGCAGTCTCACCATTTGGTACATTTCTGAGTAGCTACATTGTTACTGGAGCTCCGACGTGATTACGTTTACTCGTGTATTAACTAAATGGTGAATAATATTATATGTTGTATGTAGCAAGCAATTACGTATTCGCTCACATAAAGATTAGTGAGCTGCTATGTATCGTACATAGGAGAATTAAAGAAATAAACTGTGGTGTAATCCTTGTCTGAATGTAATCACACTAGTTCTAGATATCATATCCCTTAACTAAATTAGGGATTTCCTTGTTCCTCAACCAATGTTGTTACTCTACAACTCTGAAAGCAGTTTCTAGCTTTCGTATTCGTATTTCGTATGAACATCTTCAATATTCGAATTAGTCGCCGTTGTGCAAAGCTAAAGAAAGATAATGTTCATTCAACATTTGCGAATTATCCTCGTCTCGAATTTCCCCGGAGTGTATATTCGTATTTCGGTTAAAGTTAGGCAACAGCTACATTAGCGCCGAGCCGCGTGTTCGTGACGCGGCGTCACGCGGTGTCACGCCAGGTGTCACGCGCGGTGTCACACTCGGTGTCACGACGTGTCACGCGCGTGTGGTGCCGTGTTCACGGTTGCAGGTGTATTTGTCTTCAGCTGCTTGTTTAAGTGTTACTAAGATAAAGGTTGCTTCAAATGAAACGCTAAATACCCCTTATTGCATCAAATGAGTGCCGTTGGCTAATTATGATATATTATAAGGTTTAATAAAAAAGTTATAACTAAAGATAAAATTAAGTAAGTTGCAGCATCATTTTCTTCTCATTCGGACGCAAGTGAGCAGCGTGAGCTCACCGCTACTCCGTGCCTCGCTAGTCCAGCTAAGTATGTTTGAACAGAGCATGCAGCATCAGGAGCGCGGAGGTACCTGGCGAGCACGCCGCACGCCGCACGCCGCACGCCGCACGCCGCACGCCGCACGCCGCACGCCGCACGCCGCACGCCGCACGTCGCCTGTCCTAGACCGTCGCATTATTTATCTACAACATAATATTACATGTAAACATATGTGAGGAATGCTTTCAGCTGCGTTTGCAGTCGCTCGTGAGGCCATCGCGATTAAACACAACTACTATGTTTGAAGGTATACAGGCGCACTCGAAAATACTACACACATCACTTTGATACATTTTGTGCAATGTTAAATGAATTAATATTAACTATTAGCGTAATTTCGAAAGCGACTGCATGTTATTTTGTTGTTTATGATCTTAATTATTATAAAGGTGCCAATAAGAGTGACGGGGAACAAGGGAGCTTAGCTAGTCCCTCTTAAAGTAATAATACTAAAAAAAATTGTTTATAATTTTAAAAGTTAAAGAGTTATAGGTTGCATAATCACGATCGAACCGATCAAGGCAAAGTGGTTGTCATCGATTGAAAACAAACAGTTCGACAGTTTCCGTAAATCCAGCTTAGATTTGTAGATATCTGCAAGTCTAAATGTAGCCGCGTCGTGGCGAGCGCCGACTTGTCCCAAGAAACTTCACTTAACTTTGTCTCCGGTCTATCTGTTTCGGCTCCAGTTTATATTCGTTCATTATGCAGATAGCTCCAGGACTTCTCGACAAAATAGCACAGCCAATTTGATCCGTCTTTAACGCAATTACTGAGAATGATTGACATAAGGAAGGTTGTCATCGGTATCGATAGCAGCTCGATAGTCGATAGTCGATGACAGCCGTGGACGACACAAAAGGATTCAAGCTCAGTGTGATAATTGTATTGTGTTGCGCCCGGTGACAGGGCTCGCTCCGTTTGATTACAAATTTGAAGCAGATAATTTATCTTTATCAAAATAAAATAGATGAGGGAAAGTCGAAATGTATTTAACCTTATTCGTGAAACAATATTTGCGCTACAAAAGTCGTTAATCAACAAAGAGACATTTAATCGAAATGACAATGTTAACAGCGAAATAATCGAATTTACGCGTGAATAAACAAGAAGCAATTATGAGTGAGCGATACGTTATTCTATCGATTAAATAATAGGCCGGGAGACGAGGTGCTCAATAATTCCTTGTGTCGGGTCGTCGGGTCGCCGGGGCGGCCGGGGCGCTTGGGGCGCAAGATCAGGGTAATTGTGCTAACTAGCTCGCGCAGGACCTAACTACCAGGATCGCATTAGCAACGAGGAGCGCACTGCCTTTGTTAGCTCACCTGTAACTTACTATTCACCAACAATCATGGCTGTCTGGGGGGCTGGGAATATTTGGTGAAAATATCAAACCTCTGAGAGAGTGCATAGAAAAAAAAACATATTATAAGAAAGTGCTTCAAGTGCATTGCGAAAAATTTTATTATTATCTTAGATACGGTGCTCTCAGTAGCCCGTATTACTTTTATGTTTTATAGAGGGGCAACTCCCAGAAGCACGCAGCGAAACGACAGCGAAAAGTCGCTGCTCAAGACATTTTGGTTTAGTTAATTCAAATTGAATCGTTAATCAAATCAGAGACGTCAAATAATTTCAATGCTTAAGTTACGTAAGCATTGTGAATTACAAAAAACGCAGGAAACGTGCGCCATTGTATTTCCATATGAAATTAATTTAGTCGCTGGAATTAAGCCGGCTGTGGCTTATTCGTGTGCGGTTGAGGCGTCAAAGAAAAAGGACGTCGCGCGGCGCTACAGTCATCGCGTGCACACCGACACACCGACACACCGACACACCGACACACCGACGGACCACTCGGACTCGGACATAATTGTAGCTTTCCTTATAAATGTTTGTTGAATTATGATTTGTTCATCCATTTACGATTTGTACTCGTATCTGAGATACGAGTACACGGTCGAAATTAAATATGAAATCTACAGTTGCCAGCAGTACGGCGCGCGGCGGGTCGTCGAGCTTCAAAACTGGCTTAAATTTTACTTAATTAATGAAAAACATGTATTTAAAAAGGTTTTGTGGGGCCGTGGTGGTAATTTGACGTCATTAAATATGTAGGTCGACGTGCGTGCAGCGGCGCGGGGGCGTGCGCGGGGGGCGAGGGGAAGTGCATTTAGCGCGTTTGTAACACGTTTAATGTAAACTAAACATCATTATTGTTATTAAAGTACTAACAATCCTATAAACACATATGTAACGTGAACTTGTTCAATCTAAATTGAATTTAAATCGCTACGATAGAACTAATAAATAATTTTGAAGCTCGAATTTTCCCTGCTCGAATGGATAGCATTCGAACTCTTTTAAAAGAAAAAGTATTGATAAAAATACAGATAATAAGATATAATGAAATGAAAGTATCGGCTACGATTTATAATGAGGTGACCGCTCGCGCCCGAACACGACGCGACAGTTAATTATATATCAACCGACTAATATTTTATTTCCTATCAGTGACGTGCGGCGCGCGCCGAGCAGCCGACTCAATAGTAAAAGCTATCATTTGTTTGTCTTTTGTATTGTCTCATATAGATTAATCGTTATCTCTTAACTAACCAACACATGTAAAGTAACACTTTGTCTTTAACATTCAGTATACGTAATGGTTGCTGAAACACATTTTAAATGTTGGTTCAACGCATAAAGCTTTTTTGTTAGTAATAAATACTCAGGATGTTATCAAATGTTATTTAAAGTGGAAAATATCGTCACAATGTACTTTATTATGCACTCCTACCGCCACCCGCAGTCCGCACTCACAAGTCACACACGTCTCAGGTGAGGGCGGAATACACGACCGTTAGTTACATTTCTCTTAACCTTTTGAACCCTATGCCTCTCATCGTATTATTGTGATTTAATTAAAAAACTTTTACAGAAAATTAGTAGTTTCAATTTTTATACAATTGTTATAGGTTATACAAAATTGTGTCGAGTGGTGAACGCCGTCCGCTGGTGCGGTGCGGTGCGGTGCGGTGCGGTGCGGTGCGGTGTGCGGATGAGATTACGAGGCGGTCGGGATGCGGAACTATTTGTAGAATATTCAAAAGCATTTTATACACAAACTGCGCAAGTTGATTAGCGAACATTTTAACTAGTAATTTTCGAAGAACTTGAAGTTATGTTGGAAGCGAGTAAAACTTAAAAATTAAATTCCCGTTAGCGCGAAGTTAGCCGAGTTACCAACAGTTAAAAAGTAAGCTCCATTATATTTTTAGTTCGTTTCCAATGTGCAGCTGTTTAATGAGCAAGCACACCCACACACACACACACACACACCGAGCGTGTAACTTTAAAACGTCTCACAAAAAATTCAGCTACATAAAGCGCATAACGAGTTTTCTCTTCCCTGACTGTTTTTAAGTGCTGTTTGAAATTTTAATGGATAGTAGTTGTTTTTCATTGATTTGTGGATGTAGATGCTCCGAGCTCCCTTATATTAATTATAATGGTTTTCTTATAATATTATACGAGCTCCTGTATAACTGTTAGTAAACTTGCGACACAACAATAAGGTGCCTGTATGGCAGAATAGAAAATACTCCGTGGAGATAAGTGTAAGGCGAAACCGATGAATCGACAATAGCGAGCAATTTCACTGCATTTGTAACAAAAAGTATGAATTTAAAGCTATTATAGTTTCGTGCTAACGAAGGGAAAGCGAGCAACTGCCAGCGTTTGTCAAACTGACATTTTTTATGGGGATTTTATCTTTAACCTTTGCCAGAAACACACAGAATTATCAACATAATTATACTTGACTTGTTAAAATGTTTGTTGAGACCAGCTGTAATGACAGTTGCATTCGAATGATATATGGATAGTTCTAAGCTTGTCGTCATCTTAGTTTATTTTTTTTATTTCTTGATCGCATTTTTGCAATCAACTGTTTGACTGGACGACGTTGTGCCATCACTAGGTCGGCAGTGGAACGGCTGGGAAAGATTTGGAAAGACAGAAGAATCACTAAGAAAACAAAAGTGAGATTGATGAAGAGCCTTGTCTTTCCAATATTCCTATACGGCGCCGAAACTTGGTCTCTGCGAATACAAGATCGCCGTAAAATCGATTCATTAGAGATGTGGTGTTGGAGACGCCTACTTAAGATACCGTGGACGGCGTTTCGCACTAATGCTTCCATCCTAAAAGAACTTCGTGTTGAGGACCGACTCTCCTCGATAGTCCAGTTGAGAATATTGAAGTTCTTTGGTCACATCTCCAGGAATGAAAACTCGATGGAGAGATTGGTAGTTCAGGGCCAAGTAGAAGGCAAAAGAGCACGCGGTCGATCACCAACCCGCTGGACTGACTCAATCAAAACGGCGACTGAGTCAACATTAGTGCAGTGCACTAGGTACGCCTCCAACCGAACGAGATGGAAGCAAATCGTCGGGAAAACTACCCTCAACAAAGCACACAACCCAAATACCACCGATTCCATGTACCACGTCAGTGCAACCACGACCACTCTGACAAGAGTGCCCGACTAAGAAGAAGTTTGACTGGACAGTGATGTTCTGCTTGCATGGTGGACAGTCCATGAGTGTCGATCGCTACTACCTCACGTAAGAGAGGTCGTAGCGATCGGATGCGTGGGGTCCAGTTTGAGGAGCGCCGGCTTGTGAAGGGGAGCAGCTTTGTGGGCCGGCTTCATTATCGGCACCGCAGCGACGAGTGAGCGAGTGTCGATATTGGGCCGGCTCCGGCCGCCTAATGGGAGCGCTGCGGAATCATTTGCCCATTTGAAGATGTTTCATGGATAATGCCTCTCAAATCTAACCGTAGTTTATAGTTTTTTTTTTATCTTTATTTTTTTTTAGGGCTTTTAGCTATGAAGCCATGTCAGCCCCATCATCAAAAAAAATACAATAATTACATATAATATACATCAATTAAAATACTAGTTTATAGTTGCGGAACACGCTCCGTTTAATGAGGTATTACATCCTTCGAGTGTTATGTTTAGTTTTAGACATATGTAAACATAGTTTTTATGAATTTTAAATGTTATCTAAACGTTAAAACTATTTTATTAGAAGCTCAAAATTGTGCCAGGCTTGAAAGTCTTCAGAAGAGTAGCAATTGTGGTTGAGTGTAGCAAGCAACAAGTCATTATATCGCTCGTGCTTTCACGGAGTGTTCTAAATTGGGTCACTCGGCGTGCAGGCTGTGTAATGTGTACTGTATTTATTCTATTGCAACGAACGTATGTAGGTCGCACAGAGTAGCGCGCGGTTTCACGGCTGGGTGCGACGCTTCGCTCGCTCAACTCGCTCAATGGCTCCGCGATGCGTCTGGCGCGGGCTGCTCTGTGATATCTCTACTGTCGCATTTTTCATACTAGAAACGTTTGTAAGCTGCAGCTTTGTGCTTAATGCGAGATATTTAGATATTGAATTGAGTTATGCGTCTCTCATGTTTTGTGTAAATAATAGTTATGTTACACAAAATTCTATTACAGCAAATACAAAATTTATGTTATTACATACATATAATAAGACCATACACTAAAGTATACCTAACTATATCAATATATTTTTAAAGAAATGTAATGAAAACTATGTTTTGTTTATGTGCGTAATACTCTTTCAAAATGATTATGTAGAGGGTGATCGGGAATCACGATACTGTGTGGCCGTGCAAGCTCAAGTTCGCTCGATACAATGTGTGTATTGCGAAGCAAGGGGCTCGGCGACGAGTCGCAGGTTTCAGGCCACTGGTCGCTCGTATCCGCTTACCCTTATCCCCCTTATCGTCCTTTCCTGTGGTCAGCAGTCGGCACGCAAAGTATCTGGATAAAGCGTGGAGTTACTTCAACGCTATTGGATGCCGGTGCACCTGTAACTTTGGCTTACGAAGATATTATTTTTAACGTTTAAACGTTCTGTGAGCTAAATAACTCACAGCTTTGTAGCAATACGTAATTAGTATAATTCTGTGGCCGAAACTGCCGACGATCCCGATTCTTCGATATTTTAGCTAACTTAAAACAAAAAATAATATCTGTCGATTAATAAAATTATTTCCTTTGTGGGTTCAGCAGATCTAGCTAGATGTCACCCGCTACGATGTCACTTCACATTCTACGAAATGTACTAATGTACATAGTTAGTTCCTACCACCATTGAGTTAGCTTAATAAAGTACACAGTGCATATAAAAATGCAATAAATTGATAAAATTGAATCTCATGCAATGTATGAGGTGTGAGGTGTGAGGTGTGAGTCGTGTGTACTGTGCACCGTGCGGGCCGATCGCGGCATTCTAATGAATCGACGCGCCGTGTGTAGCGACTTCGCCACCTTGCCACCTGCCGCCTGCCACCTGCCCCGGGAGATGGGAATACATTCGTAGCTCCTACTATCTCGCTGCAATGCCCGCTGGCTGCCAGTCCGCTGGCTGCCAGTCCGCTGGCAGTCGGCTGGCCTAACGCCTGTAGTTAACTGTTACAAGTTAACGTCATGCTAAGGAGTTATCACTCCTCCAGAAACAGTATCCTGTTTCAAGTTTTAATGTGTGTTTAAAATTTGTCACAATACACCTATTTCATTCCTATAGACATATAATATAAATGTGAACAATATAAAATTAGAATAATAATGTAATCACATTGCTAAATAATTTCTTTTTTAAGGTTAGTATAATGAAAATTTTAAATTCGAAATTCCAAAGGAATAAAAATATACTATTAAGTTCAATAGTTAGGCGTAAATATATAATTGATGTTTTACAAGTAAAAAGTTAAAATTCAAAATTCTCTTTTGGTTTTATTGAACGCAGAGTCAAACACTTGAAAGCTTGACCGGGCGGTATCAAAAAAAGCCAAGCGATACCGGCTAAATCCGTCCCGGAGGCAGCCCTAGGTGTCAGGCGTAGACTCTTTGACATGCAAATGCGCGCGCGCCCACCGCGGCGCCCACGTGTTTTTCATTTCTTCTGTTTGTTCAGCCCTTATTGCGCCTTCCCGCTCCAACACAGCAATCTTACACACACAGCTTATTGAAATATATATACATAGTACATACATTTCAAAATGAATCAATATGTAACACGAAATATTTCTTAGTCAGAAAAATGTTCGAAATTCACATTTTTAAATGGAAAATGAAGGTTTTAGAGTACTGTAATCACTTGTGAAAAGGGTTCGCGATCGGCCCTGTGCCAATTAAATAATAAATACCGTTACAGTATTTTATATTGAAATGTTATACATTTGATCGTACCGCAGAAGTAGGCGTAATCGCATTAAGGATATTCGGAGCGAGCGACCCTTTGAGCGTTTGATTAAGTTCCCGAAAAATATTGTCGACAAAATATTATCGTCAAACAACGTGAATTCTCTTCAAGTTTTTGCGCCTGAATTCGCTGTAACACTCGGAGCGCTTTCAATTCGAATGAATATCACTTTAGAAATAAAAATGAACCATTTCTGTACCAACGTCATCTTCTAATAGCTTCGCTCGTGAAAAAATATCCGTCCAACGTTTATTTATTCGCGCATTTTTTAGATATTACTTTTACTCGCACCAAAATAATAATTATAATGAAATAGCTACACGCATTCGATGGGATCTCTGTAAAGCTTCTCATTAAAGTAACACGGCCTTAAAGACGGCTTAGTCGTGTTGAAGGGTTGACCGGGGCGGGCCGGACTCATTACATAATTGGGATTAGATTTATTGCTTTGTGCCGGTTTAACTAGAGATCTCAAGTATTTGATTTCCATTTAATACGAGTACTTCTCAATACAAGTTTAGCCGTAGATTTTAGGAAGCTATTAGAATGTTCTCAACCTTCGCGGTTTGAACCGAGTAACCGGATCGCATATTTCCAATGTCCTTTTCTTACAAATAATATGTACTAAAATAATCTTTAATCGGTTCAGCAGATTACCCCTTACAAGACATATATGTCTTAAGTTAGTATTATTAAGTTCTTTAAATAGAGATATAGGTGTATATTGTGACACACGTGTTCAAGTGTACAAGTGAACACAGTAAGTAGACACAGCTCGCTGACACGAGGACGCCGGCGGCCCCTCGCGGAATGCCAGCTATTAGCTCACAATTGCACCCATTTCTCAGGCCGGCTCTTGTCTTGTTGTTCAGCTTAAAAAAAGAGAGCGAAAACACAGTATGTACTTAGATTACAAGATCATGTAACAGCCTTACAGCACAAAGTGTAACTGGGATAAAATAAGAATTGGCAACAATGTCGCGGATGAATTTCACAACTGTAATGAAATAAAAATATGAAGGGATCGCAAAGGAAGCGAGGGGTGTGCGGGTGGAGAGCGGGGCGGGGGGCGCGCGGCGCCGCCGGCTAATACTTGTTTATTGTTATTGCAGTACCTACAGCAGCCGATACACGCCGCTCACTAGCAAACAGTTAAGATAAAAGCCACATTCGCTATTGTGCTCTTAATAGGTATTTAATATGAGGAGAATTAATAATATAATTATAATATTAAAGCGTACGTTGTGATGTAACACTAGCTTAGTTTTACAGCAAATTGTAGCAAGAATAACATTGCCCTTTAGTAATATACCTGCTTCAAATTATTACTGTCCTCGATGTTAACTAAGACTTACCTTTAAAATGTTGTATTACATAAATATTTTGTTAGTAGAACTTTATGTATGACCGATCAGCACCTTGTAACTTTCCGGAATGTTGTGCCCGTTGTAAAAGCTGAACACTAAAAGCTCGGCGTACTCCAGAGAGCGAAGCAGTATTTCTCGTCCAAACATCGCCTTATGCTTTACAAAGCGCAAGTGAGGCCACACATGGAATACTGCTCCCATCTCTGGACCGGAGCCCCTCAGTACCAGCTCCTTCCATTTGACCGCCTTCAACATCGAGCATCTCGGATAATTGACAGTACCGACCTTACTGATCGGCTTGACTCTCTGGCACTGCGGAGAGACGTCGCGTCCCTCAGCGTGTTCTACCGCATCTATCATGGGGAGTGCTCAGAGGAGTTGTTCGGTCTGATACCTGCCGCTGACTTCCATCACCGCACTGCACGCCACAGGTTACTATACCATCCTCACCACCTTGACAGCTGACAGTCAAGCACAGTGCGTTTTCGCAGAAACTTTTGCCACGTACGACCATACTGTGGAATCAGCTTCCCAGCATGCAGTGTTCCCGAATAAATACGACTTGGGGACCTTCAAAAAAAGAGCGTACTTATCCTTAAAAGGCCGGCAACACACTCGTGACAACGCGTGTGCTCATGGGCGGCGCTGATCACTTAACATCAGGTGACGCGCTTGCTCGTTTGGCCCATATTATATATAAAAAAAAAAACTAAATAAACGGTGCCGGAAGCGATGTCGTCGTCTCGTCGAATGCACCTCTCCGCCGTCTGCGGTCGCGAGACCTGTAAAAACTAGTGATAAATCCGCGGGCTCGTCGTAAATCTGCGGCCGATTGAGACGAACGCCTCATTAATAACGTGGAGCAAAAACTTTCCGCCGCCACCTCGTACTCGTATCTTTATTTACGCCGACCACTCGAGCCGTTCGTTTGGAGTTTTTTTGCTCAAGTTAGTGAGAGTATGTTGCCTTGAATTATTACCTACTTTTCTTTGTACATGTAGTAGTAAAGTTATATAATCCCGACTGTTTGAGGGCTCAAATAATAATGAAAAAGCTGACTTGAGATCTAGAGATTGCATGTTGTAACCCTGAGGCAATAGCTACGCTTCCGCTATAGTGGTACAAACTTACAAAGGCCGGATATTCGTACTCCATGTATAAAATCCTACACTCGCAGCAGTGTCCTGTATTACGCAGAACGTCAGAGGGACCGCTCAGTGCTCATCGAGTGACATTCAATATAAGTTCAACTTGTACATTTTTAGGGTGAACCTTCCATCACTCGGGTGTGGCAGTCGGTTGTCGGACATTAAAGCGATACAAGTAATCTGCGTGTTACCTTATAATCCCGAGTAAATACATAGCAATATTATTATGCAGTGACGAGACTCTTGAATTGAAATCGCTACATACCTATACCATAGCTTGGCGTGGTTCGTTAACTTATTCACATTAATATTTTAGGGTTATTAAACGCTTTTCTCAATAAAAACGTTTTGAAACGAGGTAATCAGAAAGATGACTTAGACGCAAAAACAACAGGCATTGAATAATATGTATAAATTAAATGAATACAACATTGGATGCACACACGTGCTATACTCGTAGTTGGCGCTAATTAAAAATGCAAAGTTTTATCATAATTAATTTAAGTGATATAAATTAATGAGCTTATATTTCATTCCGCTCTTGCCGCAGCGTTCATAATTAAAAGTTTAATGCGATGAAGATATTTATGATGGCGGTGTTCGTGCGCGTGTACGCGGGTACCTGCCGATGTATGGAGGAGAATAGACAAAGATAATCTTAAATTCAAGGTGCGTTTGTTGGTAATGAGCGCGATGAGTGCGATAGGGGGTTGCGGGGTGCGTTTAGTGGGGCGGGGGGTGGTGCGAGGGGGGCGAGGAGCCGGTGATCTCGCGGAAATGTATGGCCCGGAGCGCGCCGCACGCCGCCCGGCGCCCGGCAGCCACTCGGTAGTCGGTACTGCGCGCGCCCTGCATGCACCTACGTAATGATACCCACTGAAGCTGTATTGTTGCTTGATTGTGCAGCATAAAAAATTAACAGCCGTTTGCTATTTTGTAAACGAACATGAAGAGAGATACGCTGCGGCGCGAGCGGGGATTATAAAGGATTGCATATCTACAATGAAGCAACATAAAACAATTATATGGAAGCAATTTCAGAATATTTATAGAGTTATGTGGGAAACTTATCAGTATTTTGCCAAGCCACTTTATACCCGTAGTACAGATATGAAAACATTCGATAATGAGCGGTTGTTAAATGTAGCGGGGCAGAGCTCTGATAAATATAAAACGATAAGGTCATTGCCAACAATACCGCGAAAGCCTCTCATGTGTATTGACTCCGACCGACTGAAGCATCCTGCTAGGCTTTATTATTCATGATTGATATTCTTTCCTATACGATATTAATTGTTTTGTAAGATGTGTGTGTGTGTGTTTACCGTGTGTACCGATTTTATTAGTCTAACACACATTATTATTTTCATCTTAACATATTAACTTAATTATATAATTAATTATTTAAATCTCAAATTACATTTTTAATTTAATTCTAATGAAAAGAACCATTCAATAGTTAACCCTCTACTTACTCGAGTGTAGAATAAATGAGTCACGACTCGTGGCTTCTGACCCCTTAGCTCCGAGCCCTGAGCCCTGAGTCCTGAGCCCAGCGATGGCAATAATCGGCGCGGCTTACGGCCATCTGTTGGGTTGCTCGACCCCTCCGTGAGATATGCTGTGCTCGGGTCAGTTGTGGATTGTTGAATCTTCTGTTGAGCTTTCAAATTTGTACTATGTGTATCATTCAGATTTAAGTGAGTATTCAATTAATTCTTAACAAGTTATATAAACGCTACTGAGGGCTCTGAAAAATAGGCATTGAATATTATGATATAATAAGCGAATAAAAGAAAATTAGGTACGCTTCATAGTGTTATTATTGGTAGCGCGCTGTTCGCTAAATAAAACGTCAATGAAATTGAAGCTATAAATAACAGATAGCTCTATTAAGCGCGCGTTATCAATTTATAACAAAAATATTTTAAAAGGAAAAGCAATTAAAGCGTCAATGTTATTCGTGAACTAGCCGTGCGATGCGTGCAGAGTATGTTTTATATTCGGTTAGGCGAAACGTCCGACTGTTCGAGAGAGAGAAAAGATTGCTATATTTTAACAATAACCTTACCTTTCTTTTGCCTTATTGATGTTTTACTTATTTTATCTTTAGCCGTTTAATTAATAAAAGGCAACTGAGTTAAAAGTGGTGAGCGACCGACTGCCGTCATTTTTAATTTTCGGTTCATGACAAATAGCTTTACCATACCTTTACCATTTGTCCTGAATTTATTCAAATACCACAATGAAAGTTGGCAGTGATCATCTCTTTCATCAACATTACCTACCTGTGCAGTGGGCAGTGGGCAATGGGCAGTGGGCAGTGGGGCAGTGGGCAGAGGGCACGACGAGCGGCGTACGACGCGTATTATTTCAGTGGCGGGCTCAATTACCGGCGCCGTGATTTGTGACGGCCTCGCTGCGTTCCATTACAAACGCCATATTTATTGTTTTGCTCACCGATAGCCGATAGCCCGATACTGGCCGATAGCGGCCGATAGCGCGCGGTCCACATTTCATGTTGATTTTAATAGTTTGTCGTTTGTCAGCTTTAAATGTTCTACCTTAACTTTCGGTACATTCATTGATAGTTGTTACCAGCGACTTTGATAAATCATTAATTAATTACTTGTCTAAATCCCGTCATACAAACATGTTATTAAAATATATATACGTGCAGGTTTAAGTAGATCTAGTATGTTACTGTTATTGAACTATTTTTCAAGTGACAAATTTAAAGATACTGTTTGATTTTTTATGTTGTAATTTCCTGATGGATAATGTTTTGGTATGATCTCTTTAAAAAAAGTGGCTTGTTTACTAAAAGTATTATACTATAAAATAATTTCATTCCTATCCTATAGGTACTATTAAAGGGAGTGCCAAATACAATCATTATTCATATATCATTATACTAGCTATTGCCCGCGACTCCGTTCGCGTGGACTTTCATATAAACTGTGACCCTCCCTTTCCTCCCTTATAATCCTCAAAAATTGTAGCCTATGTGTTATTCTGATGTATAAGCTATATTGTGGTAAAGTTTCATTCAAATCCATTCAGTAGTTTTTACGTGAAAGAGTAACAAACATCCATACATCCATACATCCATACATCCATACATCCATACTTACAAACTTTCGCCTTTATAATAGTAATAGGATTAAACCAAAGACGGATCGTAAACAGGAATACAAGGTAATGTTTCAAATTTTCCGTCGTATCCGGCGAATAATTTGTATGTGATTACTTTCACAATATATTGCACAAAGTAAGGAAATGGAGGGCGACGACGACATCGCATGCGGCGGTAAGGGCGGCGCCGCACCGCGCCCGCGACGTTTGTCTGTCTATCTGTCTGTGGCATTATAGCTCCCGAACGAATGAACCGATTTCAATTAATTTTTTTTGGTATTACAGGTGTTTTACAGACGAGTGTTCTTAGACATGCTTGATGAAAATCGATTGAGCTGTTTCAAAGGGGTTAAAGTGGGGAAGAAAAACCAAATGTCTACAAATATGCTCAAGTGGGGTATCAAATGGAAGATTATTACTTGAACATTTTATAAGTTGTCTGTCTGTCTATCGGGGTTTTTTTAAATTTTTAATCTATCAGTGATGATAGTAGTAGTTGTATATCGGAATCAGATAACTATCCCGCAAATGGTTCAAAAAGACAACATTTCTTGGATTTTGGGGTACCGTGTTTGTTAAATTTTTCATGTAGTATATCATCATAATAATACGTTATCCGCTAAAGTCTGACTTTATTTTAAGTATAAAAGATAATTGTTTCTTTTGGTGAGCAAAACGCGTCGCGCCCGCCCGCTGTGTGGCGAGAATTCAAAGGTTTGTAGTGTTCACTCAACACGCACACACGCACACACATACTGTATGAGTTATCCTTAATGTTAGTCCTTGTCGCCCTGCACTGTATAAGTTATGGTTAGTAACGTTATATTATTTAGGTATTTTTAAGAAGTTGTTCAACAAAAAATCTTTTCTTGATTTCCACAATGAGATCATAATATTACAATAATTATTATAATATTAATTAGGTAGTCAATCGGTTTGCATGTTTTTATCTAAACAGTACATTACAGGTGGCCCTACAAATTGAACATTGCATTCAGTACGTAATATGCATAATTAGCAATAATTTTTCACAAGGTCAACAGCAGAGTTTAAACTTGCGCGCGTGTGTGTAAGTGTATGTGTGTGTCAGTGGTCGTGCGTGTGTGTGTGTGTCCTGTCGCCATGCGTCAAGCTTTACCGGCCGGACGCGGCGTCATAACATTTGTGCATGTATGTTTGTACAAACCCCATCACTCGTGGCATTACCTCCACCTCGGGCCTCACCAATCTGATTGTGTAAACCTATATTCGTAAATAATGCTATTATATATTCATAATTCGTCCTATTGGTACTAATAATACCAAAATAAAAACTATTACTCGAGTGTATAATGAGAACATTCTTTAATGTATTATAAAAAGTATAAAATCTGAGCCCGACAAACTTTATAATCGTTTATATAAAAAGACATGACATTTGACTGCGAATTTTATACGAAAAGGCCATCGTTCTTAACTTCTAACTCTCTTCACGAAAACCCTTTTAGGAAGGCAAGTGAATTGAGAATAGAATAGGTGTGTAGTGTGTACTGTAGGTAGCGGCGACAAAAAGGCAAGACGGCACGTGAGAGCGACGTGAGACCGGATTAGCCGACGCGAGCCACTCCGCGACGCTCACGAGATGGCGGAGATGCACACTGACACACGGCATCTCATGTCCTACGAAGCGTAAGCAGATCTGTAAGTATCACTCATACTTTTAACTTTTGTAAAGAATGTTTTATCCCATCAAACACATACATTGAACGAGGATCTAATTCAATACTATAAGCTGATAAGATTCGGTTGTTATTTACGTAGTGCTAGACAGTGAACATACAAATAAACCTGCACGTCTTGTGCGTGTATTACCCTGCATTACATTTAATAATTATGAAGGCCTCGTAGGCTCATAGGCTCGTAGGCCACGCCGAAGTCAATCAGGGTCGCAGCTGGCAATCTCCGCACAGCCATATTCTCTGTGGAAATTGATCTTTAAATATAATCCGCGCGCGCCGGGCTGACGCTCATTGTAGTTTTTCAATTTCGCCGACGTCTGCCGGGACCGTAAAAAACTTCACATTTCAATCGCGCCATTGTGGGCCCACGTACACTCGACATTCACTAATAGAATGTATTTTAAATTCCGCCGCCAGAAAAACGGCTCTGTCGCCCGGCAATACGGGCCAGTGTCGTGACCCCCGCTCCCCGCCCTCCCGCCCCTCTCACCCGGGCGGGCGCCGGGAAGTTTTAAGTCGACGTTAGCGCTGAACTCGGTATGAATATTTCAAAGAAATAATAAGGCTTTTACGTTCGTCGGAGATTTTCATTCTCTTATGAGGATATAATTGAACAGCTGTTGAATATTATGTAAGTAGTTTCTGTGTCAGCGCTCGCGGCGCTGCTTTTATTGAAACCTTTATTATCGCTTTAGTGAAACTGTGTTCCGATATCTGCTCATAATGCTCTTTTCTTTATTAATATGCTTAATAAGTTCTTATAAATTATGCTATGAATATTTAGTAATTATTTAAATTATACTATATTGCTACCGAAATGAACTGCATGCATATGTATTACCATTTGTGACATCTGTCAGTTACCAATAAAAAAATCTAATAAATATCAAATCATAACTCAATACAGGAGCATTTAGAAGTCTTATCGCTGCAATGGCGACCCTAATGATTTGGGCGCAAGTTTCGAGCTGCTTACATCGTCATTAGTGCCGCCAACTTTTCATCTGAAACGAAACAAACCATTTAGTTATCAAATTGTGCCGCTGTCTGTTCCGCGCGGCTGCGCGAGCCCCTGGCGTCTACTGCCTGCTGCCTACTGCCTAGTGCGTAGTACCTAGTGCCTAGTGCCCACTGCCTGCCCACACCCACACACATGCATAACCACGCGAATACTGTCATCAGTGCGCTCTCACAGCTTATTTCATAAGTGAGAATTGAAAAGTATGTACTAAATCGTCTCAAATGATAAATCCTAAATCCTAAAAAAATTATAAATCCATAACAGAAATGCATTTCTAAATATATAATTATTTATTTTGCGTTGGGTTTTAATAACTCGCAGGATCTTAGCAGGGAAAGTGGAAACGCGGCCGGTTTGTAAGCAAAGCAGTCAAGTATTGGCGGGCAGCGGGGCTGGCCGGCAGCGGGGCTGGCCGGCAGCGCGGATGCTAATAGGGCCTCGTTTACGGGTCGGCTTTAGCATTAAGACGTCGGTGTGTGCTGGGGCCGCGGCCGCTCACTGCTGTTTATTTTGTTGAAGAGTTGATGTTTCAGTGTGTGTGCGCCGCGCCTACGACCTCGATACTTGATTTATGATTTAATTTTGCAACAGATTTCTTATACTATTATTATGATAATAAGATACCGTATTCAAATTAAATCCGATTTCATTAAATATTTTTTGCAGTTGTTTCTTGCAACCAGCTATCGTAGTTTTGTGCTATTTTAGCTCGATAATTTTCCCATAACTGTAGCTGTTATAGGATTTAGTATTTCTTAACATTAGGTGATTAATTTATTGGACAATTTAGTAAGTTAATCGTAATTCAATGTATTAGGTATATACATAATTATTAATTATGTAACACACATTGTATTGAGGTCAGGCTTTGTAGGTGACACTTAATATTTCGCAATAAATTGATTGTAACTATTGTTATCAATAATATAAAATAAATGAGAATTAGTGCAGTTGTGAAACCTTTTAGTAAGTATTGTTTTGTTAGGAAAATAAACATTATACTTAAACACATATGTTTAATACCTCCGAATGGCCGGGTCACCGGACATAATTGTCGATTTCCCTAATGTAAATCCTTATTCAATAAATAAATATGCTTAATAAAATATATCGAGTATTGACGAGCAATATCGAGAGTCGACAAAGTAATATGTTTCAGTTAACAATAGCACGGAGGCAATATTGAAAGAATTTCCCATTGACCGCCAAATATATTGGAAAATATTTGGGCCGGTAGGGTAATGGGTTGACGAGCGGACGGCGCGGGTGGGCGGCGGGGCGGGCGGGGCGGGGCGGGGCGGGGTGGACAAATAGACGAATTTATGGCCACTGAACAACATGCCCCGCGAATACTTAGCGAATACTTGACTCATGGATTTATTTCTTCCCTATACTTATACTTAAGTATCGTAATTTGATAGAGTTGAAACTTATTATAAGAAAACCATCTTACATAAAATAAAAATAAAAAATACAAATAAATGTCCTCTATTTAATTTGTTCGTATTGTTATGGGTGAATTATTGTAATAGGTATTTGTTCTTTACAAATGAACGCAAACAAAACTAAGATAATGACAAACAGCTATAAAACACCCATTCATGTATCTAAAGACTATATTGAATATGTCGACAACTACATCTACTTAGGTAAACAGGT
>JADANM010005346.1:8477567-8526354 GCA_026213755.1 Eurema hecabe
CACTGGCAGGTTATTCACCTTACTCAGCCAGCACTCTGTCAAAATAAGCCTTATTAATCTATTACAGAAATGCATTTCTAAATATATAACTCGCAGGATCTTAGCAGGGAAAGTGGAAACGCGGCCGGTTTGCAAGCAAAGCAGTCAAGTATTGGCGGGCAGCGGGGCTGGCCGGCAGCGCGGATGCTAATGGGGCCTCGTTTACGGGTCGGCTTTAGCATTAAGACGTCGGTGTGTGCTGGGGCCGCGGCCGCTCACTGCTGTTTATTTTTGCTTGTTGAAGAGTTAATGTTTCAGTGTGTGTGCGCCGCGCCTACGACCTCGATACTTGATTTATGATTTAATTTTGCAACAGATTTCTTATACTATTATTATGATAATAAGATATTCAAATTGAATCCGATTACATTAAATATTTTTTGCAGTTGTTTCTTGCAACCAGCTTTGTTAGCTAGTTTTGTGCTATTTTAGCTCGATAATTTTCCCATGACTGTAGCTATTATAGGATTTAGTATTTCTTAACATTAGGTGATTAATTTATTGGACAATTTAGTAAGTTAATCGTAATTCAATGTATTAGGTATATACATAATTATTAATTATGTAACACACATTGTATTGAGGTCAGGCTTTGTAGGTGACACTTAATATTTCGCAATAAATTGATTGTTACTATTGTTATCAATAATATAAAATAAATGAGAATCAGTGCAGTTGTGAAACCTTTTAGTAAGTATTGTTTTGTTAGGAAAATAAACATCATACCTAAACACATATGTTTTATACCTCCGAATGGCCGGGTCACCGGACATAATTGTTGATTTCCCTAATGTAAGTCCTTATTCAATAAATAAATATGCTTAATAAAATATATCGAGTATTGACGAGCAATATCGAGAGTCGACAAAGTAATATGTTTCAGTTAACAATAGCACGGAGGCAATATGGAAAGAATTTCCCATTGACCGCCAAATATATTGGAAAATATTTGGGCCGGTAGGGTAATGGGTTGACGAGCGGACGGCGCGGGTGGGCGGCGGGGCGGGCGGGGCGGGGCGGGGCGGGGTGGACAAATAGACGAATTTATGGCCACTGAACAACATGCCCCGCGAATACTTAGCGAATACTTGACTCCTGGATTTATTTCTTTCCTATACTTATATTTAAGTATCGTAATTTGATAGAGTTGAAACTTATTGTAATTATTTAATAATAATAATATTAATAATAATAATAATAATAATGTAATTAGTATTAAAAGTGAATTATTGTAATAGGTATTTGTTCTTTCACTAGATTGTATATTTTGAGATTGAAATTTCTATCAAAATTATACGGTCTTGCAATAGCGAAATATTAGTATTTTAAAATAACCGTAAGATGAGCTGAGATCAAATAAATATTTTCTAAGTGCGATCTGTGCGAGCTGATATTATCTAGGAGATTCGATTCCCAAAGCAACAAAACAAATCCCACATAATGTATTCAAGTGAGAGAAACTATTTAAGTTAAAATGAATCGTTTTTAAGGTCCCCTCGAGACTGACGCGATCCGACTCGACCGAGACCCGTAGGCCTGGCGAATTTATTCAAATCCCACACAAGCAAACGGCATTAGTTACCAATTTATTTCGACCATTATGTGAGGGGGACGCCTCGGCTGCGACACGTGGCCGACTCGGAGTAGTTTATATACTATTTAATTAAATTAGCACATTTTTTATGTGATGACAAACAAATCCAACAAATACGCACGACGCGATCTCTTCAACAGCAATTATTAAACTGAGCAAATATGTTGTACGCTATTGAAAAGGAGAAATAGATTTTATTTCTCGTACTTAGCGTTATTATCTTCTAATGGAACTGCAATTCACCTTTCCCGAATCGATATAACGCAAGCTTAGCGACGATTGTGCCGCATTAAAAGCTACAAACTTATGAGCCGAAATGTCGCAACTATCGGAGCGGAAAATTATAATTTGACAAGAATGGCATAAGGATCGTCTGAGAGGCGACTAACAAGGTAAGTTAGTTCGTAATAATGTGCCGGTTTGGGAGGCGCGCGGGGGGCGCGCGGGTGAGCGGGGCGCGGGGCAAGGGGGAGGGGAGCGACAAACTTAGCTGTCACTTGTATTGTCAACGGCGCGGATCGCCGGCCTTCACGCGTCACGCGTCAACAGACAATTGTCAATAGTTCATGGATCGGAAAATGACTGAGCTAATTTTAGAGAAGATATATTTTCTTTTTTTAGTTTTTAGTATATTTTATGTCTTTCGTGGTATCTAGGCACATACGCAATTGCTTGCAGAATACTGTCGAGAAAGGGTTGTACGCAATCGCTTTTATTCGACTTAATAAAGCGTACCAAAATTAAGGCTGTATCCACTAAGTATGCGTTAAAGTGGAATTTGACTTCATTAAAAATAAAGTTTAATGTGTAAATACTTATCGCGAACAAGCTAGTGTCAAGTGATAACGAGCAAGTCGCGTGTCCCGATGACCCAATGTCCCGGTGCAGTGTCCCGGTGTACTGCCAAGGACAAAGATCGAACCACTCGTTCACACGGCCGCACCGCTGCCGACGCGCGCGGATATCCGAGCTGTGAAATCTGTGCTGCTATGAACTAAACTTTTATTTAGATTATAGTTATATTGTTGAATTACAAATACGTAAATATATAATATTATGAAACAAAAAAATATAAAACGGTCAAATTGAAAAACCTCCTCTTTTTTAACACTATCTTTTTAAATTTCTGCAGATAGCAAATGAAAAATATTGATTATAACAATATTTATAACAAATAAGCTCTATCTAAATGTAAGCTTAAACTGAATTTCTTTCTATAGTAATAGGTGGAAAATAGAAAAGTCACAAAGCGATAATGAGCTACGAGAAGACTTGGGCGGACATCCGCCGCCCACACGCTGTGCCTTCAATACAGCCTCCGCTAGCAGAAGACTACACGCCAATAGAACGAATGCCTTTAAAAAGTAATTGTTTGGGTGTTCATTATTACAGTAGTATCTCGATGTTTCCGCGATTTCACTCATGCAAAACTCGATCCTCGTATTTTAGGGTTCCGTAGTTGTCGTCTCAGAACCATTATACATTCGTAATCAAGTTTGCAGAACAATCTGTTAAAGTTGATGCATCTATGCATCTTCATGTATATTTATTATTATTATTGGGGGGTATATTCTCTACTGCTTTCACAATAGGTTATCTTTTAGCGAGATGTTAAATTTTAAGTCCGGATTTTGTGTAATCAGGGGTCGACCCTCCTAAAATCCCAAAACGAAATCATTCAACTTTTACTTATCTAGTACAAATTGTAATAGAACTGCGAGGCGGGCGAGGGGAGGGTGATGGGGGAGGGGGGTACACGGAACAGGCGGACCGCACGCGCTCATTAAGCACGACGCACTAATTGTTAGTTGTAACCGTTTTATTGTTACTGAATTGGAGGCACCACCAACAACATGCCTGCCATTCCACTGCTGCTAGCGATTTCACGAGCTTCCATTACCTAGATCAAATCTTGAAAGCTGGATCTGACCTATTTCCAAGATTTTCATTAGATTGAAATGAAGCGAATGTGCTACAGCGGGTCATTTGCAAATGTTAAGTTGGTAACTACAGAAGTACACGGAGGACTTATTTATAGAAATTTATTTATTCGATATTTATTGCGCCTGCCCCGCGCAATGCAATGTTGGACGATAATGTCTCCTTAAAATATAGCCAATCTAATAAGCGTATTAAATTCACCCACAAACGTACTCTCAATATGGGAGGATGTAAATTTAGCGTTCTTAGAATTAGTTGAAAATAGGAGGACCGGCGTCAATAAATTGTGAGCGGGAGGTAGTAATCCGAGCAGTGGGCCGCCGCCCGGCCGGCCGCCGCCGCCGCATGCAATCTCAGATAGTTGAATTCGGTCGAAGATCGCCGCAGCACCGACATTCGCTTCAATTAAACTTTATGTGCTGATGGTCGAGGGTCGACCGCCCGCTGAATCGTGCCGCTCTAGCTTCTCGTACCGCTCGTGCCGCTTGTGCTGCTCCTACCGCTCATGTCGCACTCCCAATGTAATGTGATTACATTCTATTTAGTGAGTTTGCCAATTGCGGTCGCAAGTTCCAAGGAAGATTACCCATTTTCAATCTCGAAGTAAAGATTAAGCTATTTTAATGTTGTATGAAGATGTTAATGTTTGCACTGCAATTAATATAACGTGGAGTATTCTTAAATTCTTTTTAGAGAATCATTTTTATTATAAATACGTTAATATGTTAATACTACTATTCAATGATAGCGCCTGACCAACGGTCGTTTGACGATGAAAAATCATATACATCTGACACTTTTTAATAATTCATTTCTATTAAACTATTATTCGTATTTTATCGAATGACGAAATAAATTAAAAGCTTTACATAAATAATGTAACTACGCGTGTTTGTATCAAAAATTCAAAAGGCTCAACAAAATAACAATAAATTAACAAAACCACAAATCACGGTACATCGCGGCAGGTCGCGGCAGATCGCGGCAACAGCGCGAGTTATTCCATATTAAATAACATGCACCCAATAACGTATTCATCAAAGCGTTTGGAATTAATATGGCGGCCCTTAATATTAAACGATTAGCCGCCTGTCCGGCGAACCCGGTGTGTCCGGCGAGCCCGGTGAGTCCGATGAACGCGGCGACTGAATAATTCAACACCAGCTTAAAAACTTGACGAATAAATAAGTGTTCATTGTTCCCTGATACGCATTCGTGCTGCAATTACATTATATTCCGTGTAGAAATAAACTTTTGGCTTCGTCGACGCAAACAGGGAGATTTAAAATTCCATATCAGTTCTAATATAATAAAGAAATATTCGTGACAGCAACTTTCACCAGAATTAAAATATTTGAAAATGTATGCACATGTCAAACACGCCTATTCTTAGTACTAGGGTCCGCGTTAGATGTATACAGCTACGATAAGAGCCATCACGGGCAACGCTTTTACATAGTACATAGTATGTACGACACTGCTTTTACGACAGGGCGACGGCGCTTAAGCCGGGCACAGCTCGGGTCCTTAGGCGTTTGGAAGCAATCTCATCCGTCGTCGACGCCACGGTATATTCGTGACACTTATAAATAAAACATCAGCAGCCTGTCCCGGCGATAAACATTTTCCGGCGACTGCGTCTAATAGCGCATAATTCGGCTATAAACTGAGATCTGCCGCGCCCCCCCGCGCCCCGCCGCGCCCCGCGCCGCGCCGCGCCGCGCTAACGCGACCTGTCATTAGTATTGCACGCTTGAGCCTATCTTCCTAAATGTCCTCGTCTTCCTTAAAATCATTATCATAAAACTAACCTGAGCTAGATAGCCTTTTTATAGTAGGAAAAAAGAACATCCATTCGCTTTGACGAAAGTCATGGGTAATGCTGGACTTCTAAAAATTCGCTGATGATGATGATGAAAAATAAAGTATTGAACGATGTCGTACTTAAAGAGTATATAAGCATAAAAAGCATGAAGCAACATGAAGAAATAAAGAAAGAGCAATTGGTTTACATCTTAACAATGTCTAATAAAAGTATTTTTCCACAAATTTCTAGACAATATTAAGAAGCGAGCCGGCGCGAGCTTTGTTGTCTCAAACTTTATGAACACAACTTAATAGCAGTCTGATTTTTAATGTAATAACACTATACAGCTAAACTTCATAATAAATAAATGTTATCCCGAGCTTAATCATAATATGCAAGTTTATTTTAAGTATTTTTATAAGTTGTCACAGTATTAAAATGATGGTAAAAATATTATAATTGTGTACGAAACAGTAAATATAATCTTGAGTTCAAAAACGCTCAATTCAAACATGTATTAAATCCTATTTAAGCACAAAGTAGGAACTACTGACGCTCCTTTAATGATGAAGTCAAAAGTTTCATTCTAATTAGGGCGCACGAACAAAAATGCGTATTGACATCGATGTCGCGTGTGTCGCGTGTCGCGTGTCGTGTTGAGGGACTTGTTGCGAGAGTCGCCTACTTTGTCGCACTTTGCCTCGCTTCGCCGTACTTTGCTACTTTGTCGAAGTTCGCGCACCAAATTGACACTAATTAGCGGGGTCTTTTGTTTACTTGCTCCCTGTTTTTAAGGCGCTTTAATTCACATACGGAGCAAAGCGATCTTCAATGGAAACGTTGCGAGTGTAGGCCGATTTACGTCGATAAGTGTTTGGTGTAACGTCGAGTAATAATTTTAGAATTACTATAAAAGTGGAAGTATAGTGAGTACACACGAGGCGCTAGCGCAGTAGACGTGTGTAGTGCGTAGTAGACGAGCGCGCTACGAGCAATACTGCCGTCAAAGCGCGGCTATTTCGCTCCACAATTTAAACATAACCGTTCCCTTCTGTGTATTTTGTACGAAGTTTCATCAAAATTCTTAAAGATGTACAGCGTCTGAGCCACCCCGGAGTAGCCCGGTATAATTCTCATAACTGTCGAATACCAAACTTAATTCAATTCTGCAATGAATTTTCCTTTGAAATTTTAAGCGAGTATTTGCGTAGTTGCAACTTAAGAGGGAACTTAGCAGAAATGTTTACTATTTCAGCAGTGCGCGGTGCGGGGTGCGGGGGGGGGGTAGTTTTATGAAATCTGTCTACTCCGATATTTCTCGGTTATTGAAGTATCGCTTTGAGATGATTCGATTTCAGTTTGCGAACGAAGTCTCGCTTTACGTAATTGACTGTAAGTTACGTTCCAATGAGGCGACGGAACTCGACCCTATTGTCAGTTCAGTTACTGACAATTATACATTCAATTAATAGAAATAGTATCACGTAAACTATTCATTCTAAATTGGTGTTTAATTTACTTGACAATTGGTTTATCTTGCCGATGGCATTTCTAATAAAAAAAGTCCATAAATGAATGAAGCGTAATTAACAAAGAAAGCCTGGCTAAGTGAGTGGCTCAAACAGTTTAGGGCGTGTTTTGTGTGCCCTCGTCGAGCGGAGCAGGTTGCCTCTCAAAGAGCTGTTTGCATTGTTAAGCCCTACCATCCGATATTACCCGAAAACACCCTCGACTACCCAATCATGTCCCCTATACATTGCTGCATATATAAGAACAGTTTCATTACAAATTCTGATAAAAAAGGCAATGTATCGCTAGCAAGAAACATTTGCCGTCGATTCGTGGCGTTGTTAGAAGTATAAATGAGTGGACAAACTGACAAAGCAACAAGTTCCACTCGGATCTTTAGTTTTAATTCGCTTTTGAGCTTTTCGATGTAATTGAAATTGTTACGGCTCGTGTTAGCGGACTGCGCCGCGCTGTTCAGGATTAAGCTACACTGATTAATTCTAAAGATGATATTCCTATGCCAAAGTTTACTGTTGTTTTACAAAGAACCTGTAATATCATTCATTATTTTTGTAATGTGAGTATTAAGTTATTAATATAGAAATAATACTCATAAAATCTGCAATGTTAATTAGTAGTTAACATTGTTAAACAAACAAAAAACTTACAAAAGATGGTACTTATACCGTGATATTATAGTTGTTCTAAAGTGTATGTGTACAGCCCATTAGATCTAGCTAGTTGTCATAATGTAGGTATTAGCGCACTAACAACTAAACTACATTATGGCAACAAAAGCGCACGCGATGTAACAGATAAGAGACAATAGGGGGTCGCGGATAAAGAGTGGGAATCTCATACGTCGCGGCGGCTTTGTTCGCGAGTTACAGACGGACACACTAAGCGATAAACAGAAGGAAGTGCTCTATTCACCGCGGCCGGTACGAGTAGCCCTCGCGCGACCTGCACCAAACAATCCATTGTGTTACACTATAGCTATTGGGAGTATGTGCTCGCGTCACGCGGTTGTACCCTTGTAGAAGCCGAACATGTTTGTTTGTTATTAAGTCTTATATTTTTGGTGATTCAATTTTGTACCTATAGATATTTAAAATAAATTTTTTATGTACGAATTATGAAAATTATCCTATTAATTTATTCTGACGAGTAGACAAATAAGATTTAAAAGAAGTTCTAAAGCACTGCTTTTCTGCAAAATTATTATATTGTTTTTGATCATTTTTAATTTTTCTCTTTATTATTTTTTTACGTTTTAATTAAAGTGATTTTATTAATTAAATTAAATAAATAACAGCATGGAATGTGTAAGTAAGTAAATAATACGAATCTTTTAGTTTTGTTATAATCAAGTAAATGTACTTACAACTTAAAAGTATGTCTATGTCTGCACGTATCATTTAGTAGAATCCACTCCAGTTGAGACGAAGCATTCGGCCCTGGTCACTTAGGTACCCTAAACACTAAACACTACGTAAAGTACACTTATATACATATTACACATTCAAATGAGCCGTGCTTTGGTCGGTGCATTGCAGTAATAATGTCGGAATACAAAGACTATTAATTCTGTTCGCTTTGCCATTTTATAATGTTGTATATTTGTTGATTTGGTACAAAAATCATCTATTAAATTGTGTATATCAGTGCACTTAAGAGGCCACCTGTAATGTTTTTGACTGCTTCAATTTACAAGTCTTATTTGATGTAAATAGCAGTGCCCCGCGGTTTTACCCGCGTAGTTCCCTTTACTGGGGCAATACCTGGATATAAAAGTAGTTAATAAAAAGTATTTTTTGAGTACAAATGTATATAAAAATAAGGCGAGGGCGGGCGGGGGAGGCGGCGGCGCCGGCACGTCCGAGAGGCTCGTTGAGCGGCTCGCGAGCGGCTCGTGAGCGGCGCTATTACTCAAATCACTACAGTTTAATTCGTTAGCAAGTGGGTCGGCGGGTCGCGGGTCGCGGGTCGCGGGTCGCCACTCGGCCGGCGGCAACCATTCAGCCATTCGCTCCTAATGGCGACTACTTGCGCTACATTCGCACGCTTCAGCAGTCTTCAAAGCGCCCTAAAGCGCACTTGCCTGCGTTACTTTACTTGCTATTTACATTAATAATTTCTCATAGAACGTTAATATGTCATCAGAAGGTTATAATATATTTTAACGACATACGATTTGTCTTAAACATATTTGGTTATAAATATAATGAACCTATGTACCTAACAATTTTTATTAGGTAACCAATAATTTAATATATTATTTTCAGAAATGCTGTGGTGAGGTATATGTAATCTGATGATAAAGTGTATAAATAAAATAAAATTGTCGAGTAATAAAATGCGTAGTGCGAAGTGTGGAGCCGTTAAGCCAATAGGCTTAGCGATCCACTTACTGGAACTTCAAACGTCTACTTTGTTAAGCCGATTTGCCTTGTTCTGCCCAAACTAGCAGACATTCCAACGTATTCTACGTCTTACTGTACTTACAACTATATTTCGATACTACTATATCAAAAAACCATATTAAGTGCATGTCAATCTTAGACCCTTTCACACCCGAGCAAAATTAATATTTTCAGTTAGTTATTAAGTTCTAATTAGCCGATAAAAGTGAAGTGTAATAAAGAGTAAAATGTTTAAAATAAAATGTGCTGTGTCCTCGTCCCGTACAAGTTGTTATTTAGAAGAAACGCGCGGCACAAAGCCGGCTTTAATTGAGTTACTACACAAGCAATGTGTTAGGTGAGGGCACCTCCCGCACACACACACACACAAGCATACACGCACACACGCGCCTACTGCACCCATTGCGCTCTTTTAATATAAGTGTTCTTTTATTACTGATATCAAGGACATAATAAGAGTCAGTGACTCTCTATTCTCTACGAGGCATACGCAAATACTTCATAGATGCTTATTAACAATATATCAATTCATAAGTTCAATTAGAATTTATGTAATTTGATAAAATAAATCGGACTCAAACCATGACCATTGTAATAAACTCTAATTTTATAATGTTAAGAGACTCTAACTCACGTTTTAACGTGGATATTATATGGGTCTGTCGTATGTTAAGAAGCTTATTAATATCCGGTCCGTTGCTTCAGATATTACTTTACTTATTTAAAAATCTTACAAACTCTTATGCTTGCTATATTTGTATACCTGCGTTTTTTAATAATGTTAATAAATAAAAATAGAGCTCAATAAAACTGTTTTAACAGAATTGGAAAACCGTTTCAATTATATCGGCAGCGAGCGAGGATATGATTAAGAAAACAACAACAACAACAAACGACAATGTCTTAATATCGCCGCCGCAGCTCGAACGGAATTTAATTAGAGCATTTGCGACGCCGCTAATAAGCGACATTACGTACTCAGCCTCCATTCAACCTGTGTTCCCATTGTATTGTACCCGGTACCGCTGTTCTTAGCTCCTCAACAAAAAGTACAAACAAACGGACTAGAGGATGCTCCGAGCTTCCTTGTTCCGTCTGTCCACTCCAGTCCAGACGCAGCGGAATGCCAATTAGTTTTAAAGTTTCAGAGGTTTAATAGCCAGAAATATACTTGTCATTGTAAGTCGAAGTCTGTTTAATGATATATATCTATATCTGTTTGAAACAAAGATAGTCTAGTATGTAGGAAGGGACATAAGCTACCTTCTATGTTTAAAAAGCGTTGAGAAATAAGAAATAGATGGGGTCATCCAATCTGTAGTAATAATATGGTTAGTGTAATAGTGAACAATGAACATACCTATTAAAAAATAAATAAATAAAATACGTTTAATTCAGGCTTTTACAATTATTTATAAAAAACTAGCCCATAAAAATTTTTTAGCAAGTGTGTTAGTAACAATGAATTACTTAATCTAGGTTAGTATTGTTAGTATTTAGGTACGAGGTAGCACCAGGTACAAAACAATTAAAACCTATTTCATACCCAGTGCCACCTCCATCCAGTGCCTCTGAATAGGACAATCTGGGCTACAGGCAATCATCTTAAGGATGCTGTTCCGAGAGTTGCGAACACGTTGCAACAGGGAGAAAGATTTTTTGCGTATGATAGCGTGAAAACCATCAATACGGGTTTCAGCAAACATCCCTAAAGCGCTGCAGCGCGACGGTAGTCGCAACAGCAGCAGTTGTTATATTGGACGCGCAGAACGTTGTAGGCTCGACTCGTGTACCCACAGGCAGTTAAATGTAGGTGTTCAGGGTATATCCTAGTTATGGCATACAATAGCAGATGTAGGTCTCCACGGGCGGTGGTGGCTGGCCGTGACTGTAACTGGCGCGCGGAGGCGCGTCAGGGGCAGGCATCGCGCTTAGCGTGATTTATCGGAGATGAAAGCGGCCGCTGATGTTGATGTGAAATAATTTGACGTTGTTTATTGGGCTCGCTGTAAATTATTAAGTAAATGAAAATGGAACTGTGAAGCGAAGTAATTTGTATGGCCGTAATTACGGGTTGGTGTGGGTGGCGCGGGGGGCGCGGGGAGCGCGGGGGGAGGGATT
Organism: Eurema hecabe; assembly: GCA_026213755.1. NCBI lineage: Eukaryota > Metazoa > Arthropoda > Insecta > Lepidoptera > Pieridae > Terias > Terias hecabe. The sequence continues at coordinate 8,489,002 of JADANM010005346.1, forward strand.
GTTTCGTTTTGTCTGATTGAACCGAATATTGTATTCCGATGCGAACAACGCGTCGCGCTCCCGTTGCGTACTGTGATGTTGAAACAAGTGCTAAATTATGCAGTATTTTGAATTATTATAAAGTATTTTGGAAGTGCAATTATTAAACAATTACTTTTCATGAATAAAAAGAAAGTTTTCTACAGGAAATGACTGTATGAGTCCCGGTTTATAATCTGTCTTTAGATTACAATACTGCATTATAGAATAATCTACAAACAAATACGATTGTTCGGTGACATATATGTATATAAAACTAAACTGAGAACCAAGTGCGTTTTCGACAACGCGACGGCCCGCCAGCGCTCGGCCGAAAAGGCGCAATTAATCTAAGTCAAATTATTCTTTATTAATAAATTGACGACAGATGAGTTTCAATTAAGAGCCGAAGCGGTCCGCCGCGGCTTGTAGCGGGCTCGTAGCGGGATCGTAGCGGGATCGTAGCGAGGCGTAGCGCGGTGTAGGGGGCCGAAAGAATGATTACGAGTTATCAATATTCGCCATTTTGTATTATTTGAATTTACAACAAAATTAATCATAGCATTATTGTGACACAATGTTATTGTTATAGAATTATAGCGCCTATAGAGATTCTACGGAAATCACGTAGATAAATAAGTAGTTAACCAGCAATAAAATGGTACAGTTTTAATATTTTTTCGCCCATTCATAACGCTTTTACTCAAGACCGCGCCCTGGCGACGTCGTATATCAGAACCTTCTTTAAGAATATTATTATGTTCATTTCGAAATAAAACAAGTTCAGTACTTAAATGCCTGAGACAGACCTATCGATATTTTTAGACGCTATTCAATTTGTAGTGGTTTAGATTTGTGTTATTAAAAATCTGAACTTGTTATATTACGAGCAAGTGTTGTGATGACTAGAAGCTGGCATACCTGGCCAGTGTTCCCAAACGCCGGCGGCGATGTTCCATACTAATCATGTTATTTGTATTTGCTTGTGTTTGACTTGCCTTGTTTGGCGAACCCTCCACGGAACGTACCTATTTATTCTCAACAGCTACGAACATGATAGGTTTCAGGCTTTATTACAGTACGATTTAATAATAGAAACAATCAGCGCATAACAAGTTTTTAATAATTTAAGAGAAACATTGGCTTCTGAAGAATTTATTAAACAATAATAATAATTACTTCGTGCGTTTTAGATAGTAAGTTTCAACGTCTATATTCGCGTGGTAGTTTATAATATAATATAATACCCGTAATTAAATTGATAGTTTAGTACAGACAAGGTAATATTATGTTATGTATAAATTATATTTTATTTAAATAATATGTAGCTAAAGACATCAGAAATCCTGCGTCGTTATATCAGTATGTTTAAACATTCACGAGACACACGCACGAAACGGCGAGCGCGAGCTAGTTAGGGGCGCAGTCAAAACGCCGACAAAATAACGAAACTAAACACCTCATTATGGCTGTCTCCGGTAATTACACGCGCCGACCGCCGCTATAACACATTATAACACATTACTGTGCACTGCAGTCACGTTATATAATTGCTAACAGGGCTCACTCGATGTGTAACGCGTAGCTTTTAACGAACTTAATAGCAAATCATTTCAATTTGCCAAACTAATGTAGTGCGTTAATCCTTCTAGCTCATAATTGAATATCTGCAAATCCAAAGTACCTACATGTATTGAATATAGATACACAAATATGAATAAATAGCCATATATGAAGTATGTGACTCAGTGGGAGAACGATGCCTTCCGGCTGTTAACTTTTACAAAAGTAAACGAATACTGCCAAATGTATACAAATAAGGTTTATAAGGAAATGTTTATGCCATCCCATAACGATATGAAAGCACCATTGAATAGGGGCACAAGTTAAAACCCGTCGGGGGTGTGCGGGGGCGCGGGGGCGCGGGGCGCGGGGGGAGGTCGTCACATTAATTACAGATGGGAGTGAATTGAAATGACAGCCGACGCTGAATTCATCGCGACGGGAATTTGAAGAGCTCTGCGGCACAGGCGCGAGGCGCGAGGGCCTTCCATTAGAACACACAACTTTACATTATAGGTTTTAATGTATTGGTATATTTGTGATTGTGTATGATGTTCGTATTATGTTTTATTAAACCTTTCCAAAACAAAATATAACTAGCTATATAAGTTTGATCATTACCAATAGGACAAAAGCAACACCGTTACCTACTTTGTCAATGAGGATTAACCTAGAGGAAATATTATAATCCTTCGGTTGAATTGAAAACGCTATAACAAGTCTATGTAGGAGAACCGGCGAGAGAATTTGACAGCTACCTTTCATCAAAACAATAAAAAGATACACATATAAATGTACAATGTCATTTATTGTACAGTAAAGATGAGGCTTCGAAATTCCCGTTTGCGAGGTTGTCATCGAAATTTGAGCGTCGAAAGAAATGACATTACATTAGTGAGAACCGCGAGTCGTGACTCGTGAGTCGGAACAAAGCGAGCTCGCGACCTGTGCGCTGCCTCATGCCTGAGCACTGTGCACTGTGCACCGTGCCGTGCCAGCTATACGAACAGAATACGCTCTGGGATCACACCGGAGCCATCCTTCTGCCTACGATATTGTCTAAGGTACCAAACTTTAATAAGATTAATTTCAGTGGACTCGCTGTCAGAGTATATATTAAGCTATTTCGAATGAGAGAAATGCTTACTTATGATTACGAATAAGATTTGTGTATTTTTGATAGGTGATTTAAGTTGATGGAGACGGTTTTTTATGTTATGATTCAAAGTTTAAAGTTTAAGATTTTCTGAATGATAGAAAAGAAATAGGTATAATGTTTTTAAAGTTTATAAAGGAGCCGGGATAGGTATGCCCATTTAATGGATAAACTGAAATTAATTGTTTTATTTAAAAACAATCCCGTTTCTCTCATACATTCGAATTGTAAAATCGCAAAACACAACAAACGTAGTATAAAATATTATGTGCTAACATAGATTTATAAAATATAGCTATTTAAAAATGCTGCTTATAAAAGTTTACTGCAATTTCCTCTACCCACCTATATCTACAAAGAATGAGTTAAAAGTTTCCTTCCTGGTTCGGAGGCGAGTCCCCAGGTAGCCGAAACGGTAGACGGCAAAAATCCGAAAATCCACATTAAGCAATCACAGCAGACGAATGTTTTGCATGCGCACGTGACCGGCATGCCGACACCGCGCCGACACCGCGCCGACACCGCGCCGGCACCGCGCCGGCACCGCGCCGCGCCATAGAGATATTGTGCAGAGGGGAGAACGGCTTAGTAGGCAAAAACTGACGAACTGTACGAGAGGTCGTATCGATTTAATACTGGGTATAGCAGGTAAGAAGGACTTCACATCACAAGAGTATTTTAATCATGATGTCATACATTACAATAAATTAAAATATGTACTATTCGTCAAGAATATTATACGACTGCAAGTCTTCATATTGCAGATGAACTGATAAATTAATAGAGTAGGAGGTAACCTTTATATGTGAGTGTAGCATTACTTTATCACTATAACAAAAATAATAAGCACTCGTTTTTTCTCTTTTTCAGAGACGTGCCTCTTCCTTCTTTCACCAACCAAAAAACAAATGGATACGCAATATTCTTTCTCTTGCAAGCTAAGAGCTAGCAGGGTGAGTTGTTCTCTCTCTTTCTAGCGCAGTAACAACCGGTGTATCGGTCCATGGCGAGCGCCGCTGAGTCCGGTCCCGGGAGGCCGGAGATTGCACTCAAATACATTTTTCTCTAACGAGCCACCTTTGTTGCCGGTCAGCGATTGTTCAGCGGAAACCGCGCGCGAGCGGCGAGAGCGATGGTAATGGTCGCTTACAATTTTAAGTCTAAATGGAGGTGCGGGCCGAATGTGGGGTGTAATGTTTAAGTAAAGGACCTAGCCGAAGAGATCATTTATAATTTCGTATCCATTTTTTGTTATTTTTATTATTTATTAAGAACTTTTACATTCATCTTATGAGCTAAAAACAGAGCCCCACAAAACTGTTTTCTCAGTTTGTCTGTGAGTGTGATTGCTAATGGTCTTATTACTTGGTTATTGCGTACAGCTTGGACGGTTACGATTACAAAATATTATTTTATTTATTATTATATTATTATTTATTAAAATATCAATCTTGAACATCATTCTAAAGCTTATTGTATAGTATTCAACTACAAAGTCAATTCGCTATGACATCAACATAAAAGCTATACACAGAGATATGAATAAGGAGTTATAAAGTAATTTATGCATTGGAGTAAGGCGCTTTGGCAGATTGAAAAGGGGCCTCACGTGGGATTTGGGCCGCGGGGATCGACGCTGAACATGCAATCATTACGGGTTCCTGAGACAATTGAAAAATAATATTATGTTGTGAGAGAGGTTATTATATAATACATTGGATGATTTATGCACTGAAAAGCCTTTAATATTATTCATTCAGTTTTATTAAGTTTACTTTCGACCCGGACTCCGCATGACTTTTATTGTTTTTCTTTCGGTCCAAAATAGTTTAGTTTTTTTCTACGATTTTTCAACAATTAAAAGAAATAACTCTGTAGTTTGATAAGTAGTCGTGTCCTTTAGCATGATATTATAAATTACTTCGTATGATGAAGTTCCTTTACATATTAATATATAAACATAATATTAAGATCCACACAAACTCGATCTAGTCAGAAATAGAACTCAATATATTATTAAACTGTACAGTTTCGCACTGTTGCTAACAACGAGGAACAAATCACGTCTCATTTGAATGTTTGTACTGCGTACATAACAGATTGTACGAGATACATCGATGCATTGATTCACGATTACTATTGCTTAGTAAAATAAACGTGTACGTAAAGTGAAATGTATTAGAAACATGGCGATATGAAATGGTGGAATGATTAGCATTGTGTAGCGCGCCAAGAACAGCTGACTCGTGTGTCATGATGACGCTTGGATAATTATCTGAAGGGCTGATATAACGAACTAATAACGCTTGTCGTTTGCTCACGCGGCACGCCCCACACTCGCTGGGCGCGACTTGATACGGCGTAATAATTATACATTATAATACACACGTCTTATCAATTCAAATATGTATATCATTTAATTTTAGGCATATCGCTCGGTATAATTGTGTTTCTTCACTTCGTTCTTATAATCTTTGTTGGTTCTTTACTCCTTATTTTTTTCAACGCATTGGTAACGCAATGAAAATGTATAATATAGAATAGCTGTCACACATTAATTAAATACTATTAATAATTTACTGCTTTAGTTCATAATTGAAAAAAATTTATCGCATAATTTTGTTATGAATATGTCATACAATTTATTATCAATACCATAAAGGGCTTAATGAATACATACAATGTATATGATGTATTAAATATCGTTTCCAAATACAACAAAATATGAATTCAGCACACACTCAAATATGTATCAAATATAATAAATGAAATTATCCGTTGACAGTGCGGTCACATCCGCGCCGGTAATTGAGTTAAGCGCCCCAAAAACGTAATGTGTAACGAACCGCTCGACTCTAAGTAACCGGCGCCGGGCGCGCGCACACTGCCACGCTGACTACACACTACACACTACACGTGTTATGACTTCTGCGAGCCTGGTACTCCCATTCACGATTATCACCTTTGTTATGAGTGTTTTTATGTTTGTTTGTTCGTTCAATTTATAAGATCTTGAGAAATCAATCGGAAAAATAGATTTATAAAATTAATTGTTTTTCTTTATATATTGTATGTATAATGTATTTTTATACCAAAACACTTAAAAATTATATAAAATCAATTTTAATTCTAATTCTGACTGATTTACTTAGGTTTTAAGTTTCGTTCTTTGTATGGCCTATGGCCTACTTTTAATAAGATCGACGACCTGCTCAATATCATGTATTGTGATTATAATATTGTTACCGATTGAAAGGAACGGTACCTATATCACACACCCTCGACTTTCAAGACTGCGAAATGCATAAATAAAGCAACAAACTATTATTAACAAGTAACAACTGGTTCACTCCGTTCGTACGAAGTATTGAACCCCAAATAAGAGTGGTAGATACAGTTTAAACGTCATATAAATCCATTCACAATCAATTATAATCATTAAACAGTTCTCAAAGCGCTCATAGAATGCGATCCGTCTAATATCAATATCGAGCACTTAGCGCTTCGCGAGTGATTTGATCGAACAAATGAATAATCTGTATGATGGGGTATGATGAGGTGTGGTGGGGTACGGTAGGGTAGAACGGCGCTGGATCTCCGCCAACTGCCGGCGATGTTAGATGAGCATTTATTGTATTAGCTCCACTATTATATCGTTTGCTCATTGGATACACTTCGACTGATTGATCATTGTGCGCGCACTACCTTTATTCCTCGTTATATGTTTTGTATAAGCCGTTTTTTCCCCGAGGTTTTGCCCGCGTAGTTCCCGTTCCCGAGGGAATTTCGGGAATTCCTTTCTTAGTGCACCTCTACGATACCTAAGCTACTTCCCTTCCAAATTTCAAGTGCGTACGTTTAGCCGTTTAGGTTGTGCGTTGATGTCAGTTTCTCCTTTTATATTTATAGATAAGCCGCTCCCCACGGGTTCGCCCGCGTAGTTTCAGAACCAAGTCAAAACAGGAATATCAACGTATATAACGCACGTATTACACCAATAGGATATTAATAAATATAATTGACTTGCATTTTAACCTTTTATTGGATTGAAAAATTAGTTTATAAAAGTGCCTAAAAGTAAAATTCTCCGGAACCTTTTTAGCAGTTCTTGGCCGACCTGCATCGTCAGTCATTTCCAAAACCTTATATTTAGTTTCTGAAAACAGTGGCTTGTCGTATAAGTAATTGTTAACTAGCTTGGAACTTGTTTGTTTTATTTAATCGTATGAATGAGTTCAAAATTAAGTAATATAGTTATTATAATTGGCAATAGAGCATCATGGTTTGGTAATTATTTTGTATTCTGTGCCTTCACATATTAACATTGCAGCCGGTTATCCGGGTAGAGAGGATTTAATATTATGTGTTAGTAAATCTGAGTATTCAGCTTACATGCTGTATATTGTTAATAGCAATAATGTATGCAATTTGCTACATGAAGCGTTTTAAATAATTATAAGGATTTCAACTTTTTGAAATAATCTTATTAAAAATACAATAATGTGGCCTATCATACTTCTTTTTTAATCTATTGTAGGCTGTGGTATTTTTTACCATAATATGTGTAATGAAAAGAAAATAAACAAAAGTTATAAAATTTGAACTTGCTTAAAAGATTTCAAAAGCAGGCGGTAGGTACGCGCTTCGTGTGATGATAGTGTTCTGTGACGTCATAATTTATTTTATGGCGGGTACGAATATTATATACATCATATTTCAGGTGAGTCAGGATAAACTCATAATACGTCTTAAAATTTTATTTCAAAAAGTTTCCTAAGTATAATTATGAATATAATGTCAGAGTTTACAAATAAAATAAAAAAGTGGAATGTATAATAAATTAAGAAGTGCATAAGGTGCACCTTGTTAAAGACCTCCGGTCCTCCGTCCAGCTGTAGTTACTCATAAACTGAGTATAATTAAGGCCTTACTAAGTTAATATAGGTATAATAATCGTCAAAAATGTTTAGCGATTGACGAGAATGCGCATCGGTAGAATCGCGCTCGTTGGTGCGAGAAAGACAACACCACTGGGGGAACCAATCAACGCTCGCGCACATGACGTCCACTTTATTCCATTATTTTTGACTGCGCAGGTTTCGTTCACCGCTAAAGGAAATTGACGCTTTTGACTTTGACTCGGGTTAACCATTTACAATCCAACGAGCACTACTTCCATTTGTAAAACCGATCAAATGCAACATAAAAGTTTTACCGAAATGGTAAAACTTTCATGTTTCATAATACTATAATATCTAAACATAATCGCTTCCATCAAGAACACGGCTGTGAGCTCTAAAAATGATGAAACACAAAGGAATATCAAACAGACGGGAAGGTATTGGATGAGACGTTTCAAAGAGGCTTCAGCGCAGCGAGGCGAGCGGGACGTTCACATTCAAAGAAACGGGCCCGAGCTAACGATACTATCCGATACAAACTATTCATGTACACATACTAATACTTTTAAATCCAAACTTAGTCGCAGTCAGGCAGATAGACAGACGGTCTATCTGCCTGTCTCTTCTGATTCATAGCTACGACCAAAGTCTACGCTATTCGGTAGCTAGATAAAAAGACTACAGATTTTGCAATAACTTTATTATCATCCTGACTTAGGTCGAAAAAGGCATTTTCGACAAAATATATTTCGCATAACGTAAAAAGAACGTTTTCGTAACACGACTTTGAATTTTCAATATTTCACCACTGGATTTTTAGTCCGTTGAATAATTCATGTTCAATAAGGCATAGCAAAAAGTTGGACACGTGTGTAAACAAATGCATTGCCCCCATGGCCCAAGGCGGGGTCGTCGACCGCGCCCTTCGGGACTGAGCTGTGACGTTTGCGGTCGCCTTTGTCATAGAAAAACTCTTTTTACACTCTGCCGCCCCAGTATAATAGATCGCAAATACCAGAGAAAATGTACCGCGCTCGGGATTTTTCGGCAGTTTGTATAACAAACGTTTATGGGGGATGTTAGAATACATTTGATAACGCCGCAGGCTTTTAAATGTTCGCTCAAAGGTCTGCTCACAGCTGCCGTTTGGAAATTCATAAGAAATTCTTTAATATAATTCGTAGGTGTTTTTCACAGCCATGTATTTAAAACATCACTTGGAATTTATATTTAAGTACTTATTATTCACACAAAATCTGCACTAAAACAAAATATGTTTTTTATGATTTTTTACAACAGTATCAAATAGTTAGAATGATTTCTAATTTAAAATGAGCGTTTCAACTATTGTAGTTGTGTGTACGTGTATGTTTAAATGTGATGTAAGTGTTGAATAGTAAACAAAACGTAACGCGTAGCTCGGCCGGCTGTCAGCGCCCCTCGGGAGGGCGCGACGGCCCGAACATTGGACAGAAAACTCTTTAAACGCTCTGCTACCCTGGTATAATGGATATGGGTCGTCCACTATATTTGCCTCAAAATAATGAAGACCAAAAAGAGGGTATTTTCAGTATTGTTGTTGTGTATGCTTTGTTTAGATTTTGGGAATTCGGTAGGTTAGAAAGTCGGCGTCAAGTAAAACAATAACAGTTTATTTTATTATAGAATTATTTACTTGGTACAACTTTCAATTAATAAATTATATAATAAATTCTGTAAAATATTAAACTAAACTATATTTTAATTATGGATACATTACCTTCATTATAACTGCAATTAAAGGACCTTCGAGTCCAGTTCTAGTCCTTTCGAACCCATCCACGCTTAACAATCAAAATTGACAAGCACACTATTGAATTCAGCGAAATAATATTTGTGTCTGTACGTCGATATTTATGGAATCGGAATGGAATAGCGATGCAATCAAAGCCAATATTTTCGTTACGGATAAATGACTTTAAAATTAAAACGTAACAGCGCGGATTCGTAAAATGATATTTTACAAGTGAATTCTATTCGACCGACCCTCACCGCACACCGCGAGCTGCGAGCCGCACGCGTGGCGCATATCGTGTGGTTCACTCTATTCAAATAAAAGTATTTGGTAAATAGATTTAGACCAACAAGCTTGACATGTATATCAGCTCTTTTGCTTAACATTTTTTTGTATTCAGTTGTATTGTAGGTATTAATGAGACAACCATGCTTTATTGATTTATAGTAGCAAAGTACGATTAAAATTTAAGTAATTGTTATTCCATTAAAATAATCGAATATAAAAATTACGTTGAAAACTATCTTACTTCCCCTTACACACGTTTATTACCTATAGTAATACGTAGAAAATAGTAATTTAGTAGTACAAAAATTCAATCATCTCATATGGTGGGGGCGCCGCGTCATATAATACAAGTACAACGAATATGATATTCGGGTGAAACTAATTTTATCATAATCTCGTAAGCAAATCCCAAGTTGCGTTGGTCCTGTCCTGTGAAACTTGGCTAATACTCGCCTCGTAAGGACTTACTTGTAGCCAAATTGTTATCGAAATTACACCAACTTAGCTTTGACCGAAAACTTTACTTAATCTTTATTAATGTTCAGCTATATCTAGTACATAGAAATTATAATCTCCGCAGTAGGTGTAGTATGTATTATATAACTCTTGACTACCACAGCTTTATAGATTAGATTTTATTAAAATTTATTTACTTTATTTTATAATTTGTTTATTTTTCTGAAGTGCAACACTGTATATGACACGTATGTAGGTGTTATTAGATGAAAATAACGTATTTATGTCGTTATACTTACCTGTTAAATTCGTTACAACTGTGCACTGAATGATGCTGATGAATCGCTCAATTTGTACGTTATTTGTGTCATTTTTCCATAGATAGCACGAAAGTGCAGCGCGTCGGGCGGCGGGCGGCGGGCGGCGGGCGTCAAGCGCGGTCACCGTTGCGGTCGGATTACATATTCAGCGGCGCGACCGCGACCCGACGGCCTCATTATTGTATCATTTGTATCCATTGCGCGATCTGCGGACAACGTCATTAAACCCTCATTGAAACACTCTCTCGACACCTACAGCGACACCGGGAACATCTAGTGCGAGCTATGAGTGTGCATTCATCGCGCATTATTGATTAATTATTGACGATTATTACAAGATAAGAATGTGGATCACAAGCCTCCTCTCCCCGCGATATATGATGCGATATCTCTTACGATTACCGGCCTATTTCACTCGATATAGATAAGATAAGTTGATAATTGCTTGTATGCGTCCATCTCTCTAAGTACATAGCAATCGCAATAAAGAAACTGATTTTCGAAATAGATCGGTTACAAAAAATAACAACGAATGGTAATGTCAATGTCATATATACTACCTCACCAGCTATATAAGATCAGGATCAGCTGAGGAGTACAGCGGACGGCTTCGGTTGGCACTCGAAGATAATTTATTCAATTTATTAATTGTTTCCGACGTAGCGATTGAATAATTCAAATGGATATTAATGCTCCTAGCAATCGAACAGATGAAGTATCTGTCGGTGTGACGGTGTGACGGTGTAACGGTGTGACGGCGTGACGGTGTGACGGTGTGACGGCGTCCCCTCCGAGCGCTCATCCGCCTCCAACCGTTTAATATTTAAATGAGAATAAATATAAATCTGAAACAATGCGAGAACTGATGAATTATTAATTATTACAACTGGCGTTTTATTAATTTGTAGCGGACATTACTTAAATCATTGTAATTGTTTACAATATAACATTTTGATTGTTCGCCCGTGACGTCCACAAAGTCCTACGCAAAGCTCGTGCACACGACTGTAGGTTTTACCTGATAGCAATAAGGTATATAATCCGTTGCACACAATCTGTTGTGAAAGGCGTACCTGTACACGATTGAGCCTTTTCTGGGGAAAATTCGATTTACAAGTATCAATATGGTAGTAAAATATTATGAATAAATTCCGCAGCGACACAGCAAGCGGGTCATAATAACATTATTTTCTGTCATTTTTGGTCTGAAATTAAAATTCCGTGGAGCCAATAAAGTGTGGGGATTGTTTGTTCGGGCCTGGTGGCGGCTTTGTGACTGCTCCATAATTGAACACTGAGATCGATGCGCAGCTCACTCGAAGTTAGCGGTATGTTTGTTGTGCACTTTACAGCGATCACCGTCATACATTGACTTAATTACGTTCTCAAAATCAAGTCAGACATATTTTATGAATTCTAATGTATAATAGGTTCGCTTGAAAGTACTTCAATCTGTGTGAACACGAAACTATTGACAAGTATGTTATTTAGGGTATAGCGAGAATGTTCGGCTTGTATTTATCTGATGCAATTCCGGAGCGGGTCGCTGCACCCGTCTGCTGTTCAGCTGAAGGATTATGTGTCTTGTGCGGCGAGATTTGTGCGGCGCGCGGATCTGCTGCTACGTGTAAGGAGGTTTTGGATCTCAATAAGGCTTACTATATTGTAGGTTTTAGAAAGAACTTTTCGTTGAACCATACCATCCAGTTGCAAACATAAAAAGATTGCTATAAAAATTGTTAAGTACTTATTAAAACTGGCTGATCAGTTCGTCAATTCTGCCTTATAAGCGTAATTTTTTGTAAATATTAAGGTAACAGCATTTATTTATAAATACAAATACCATTACAATTACCGAATTATAAATACAATGAACAACCACTATGCCAAATAAAATACACGATGTTAGGACCCGTCGTGAACTGTATTATTTTAGATAGGCATAACAACAAGTGAATCGTGTGTAGCGCCTGTATCGTCGGTACGGAGGGCTCCGACCCGCATCACCTCGCCTCAACACACCTGTCCAACGGCGCACACAAGCACACGTCACAAACAAGGGTTTTATTTACAAATTTCACAGTATCGGACAGCTATCGCAACTGATTTATCTGAATATTCTCGTTCAGAATTTTAATATATATCTACGAATCGACAACTACGTATGTTACCTGAGATAACAAGGAGAGGGGAGATAATCATTATATATTACAGTTTTCCCTTATTTCCTTGTTCCTGATCTGTTACATTTGCGAGACTGTTCTGGTTAGTTAGTTACGAATGAGTCGATCATTTCTTTTACCTGTTTTGTGTTCCCATTATGATATACATTCTATATACATAAATAGACGTTTACATACGAGCGGATACCATTTAATTTTTGATCAAACTCCGATCGATATCTTTTTATCCTTTTTCTAGTAGGCGGCTACTGTAATGTAGGTCAAACCACGCACGCAAGCCACAGCAGTAATCCTAGCTGCGTGGTGCGTCGCTAGTTACGAGCTACGCTTGCGAATAGTTACCATTGTATTCTCCAATCAAAATCATCAGTAACTTGTAACATGAATATTCAGTTCGCAAACACGGCGAGTCAACAAAAACAAAATCCGATGTCAGCATAATATTTGAGAGCCTGGAGTTACCTCCCGGCGCGGCGCGGAATGATAAGCAAACATCGCTCTAATATCTTTACTTTACCCCGTTGTGTCGGAGGGACGCTCGACCGAGCCAGCTTTTTCATAAGCCAAATATTGCCGATATGATTTTTTATATATTGACTTAGGCCCGCTTTTATAATAGCATGGAGTATTATGTTTTGTAAGGCTTTTGTGATGATGATCTATTGGCTCTTTGTGTCTTGTTCTTGAAACTTCCCCAATAACGGAATAAGCTTCCACTTAAAATATAGCAACAAATCGGTTGAAAAAGTACCCTAATAAATCATATATTTTTTAAATTTCGCGTTTATTTCGCGAAATCGCAATTTCATTTGCGCATATACGACTTAATTGAAATTGATTATATTTCATTGCGACAGAATCGTTTGTTGAATTGAACTAGATTACACGTCACAGTCAATTCCAACCAATATCGCATCATTCGATATTATGCGTTGTGACAATTTGTATTTGTGATAACGCACAGTTGATTTTAGCTCATCGCGTCTTCTAGAGTTCATTTTTAAATAAAAAATAAAGAAGTGGCCATAAAATCGTTAGTTAATATAATTTATGTATTCATTTATTTGAAAAAATAATATTATTGCAATCATGTTCTAAGCCATATATAATAAAATATGTATCATAAAAAAGATCAATAAGAACGTCAACCCTGTACCTTTGAAGTAAACCCAAAGGCTAATTAAGCTGTACCCTTATTTTTACTTGAAACGAAAATCTTAATAACCTGCAAGAATTGAAATGGTCTGTATTACCTAATTTAAAATAGCCCATTTATAATAATAGCATAAAGTGAACTTGATGTTCAAAGTATAATTCAATCTACAGACCATGGCTCCACAACTAAAATTATCTTAATTAAAGACATCATATATAAACAACACCCTACAGTAGTATATCAATAATATTATACAATTCATGATATAGTTATCAAATATGGTGTCACGTGAGACCGACACGCGCACACATTCCGAAATCCGGCTCAGATTACAGCCAGTGTCATGTTATAGAATTAAAAGTTAGCGCAACTCAGTAATTATCTTAACTAATTACAGGAATTGTTCCGGAAACTTCGACAAGGCGTAGTTTAGAATGTTGCGAATGGCGCGGGGTTGGACAGCGAATCTTTATACTGTTACACTTTTGATTTTGTGTTCTATTAAATCATGAAGTAGTCTATAGTGTCCATCAATTATTACGTTCAAATTAAAACTCTTGTGTTATAAATATCTTTATAACGGTCATAATATGATTTTAATAAAGAAACATTTTCATAGTGGCCTCTTCTCCATTGCAATCATAAACGTGATGGTATCTAAACTAATATTATAAAAGGCAAGGTTTGCTATTTTGTAGGGTCGTAGAAAATAATATTTCGACCATTTAAACTTTATTAATAAAATCCACATTATTTATTCGTCGGTTTTTGCTCAGATAAGGCCGCGGGGCACGGCTAGTACATTTGTAAACATTAACACAACACGCATGTAGACAGCTACGAACATTCTACGAGCTGCTACGGGGCACGTAGCGCTACGCAAATCCGACATGACGGCCTCAACGGAAAATACTTTTACTCTATTTTGAATTGTATTTCTACAATAGAATTTCGAACTAACCGTACAATGCATTGTTGATTTGACTAAGGGTTGCAGCACACGAACCACTACAGAAAGTGGTCATTTCAAGAGCCATATTATTACTAGAACTGTAGTTTTCTACAGTTTATGTAAGTGGTTATGTTTGTTATAATATACGAGTAAGTATGAAAGTCACTTCAGTAATTAACTATACGAGTATATCAGACATCATACCCGTATGAGATAACTGAGTTCAGTATTTTTTTAGTTCATAGCAAACATAAAGTGTTATTTAATGGGACGGAAGATTTAGTTAATGTATGTAATATTTATAACAAAGTGGTTCTTCATCAATGTATTGTCGCATTTGATGCCGGTAACTTTAGCTCCGCGTTATTCTCAATAATTGTTAATTAATTATTTTCTCTTAACCCTGAAGCATCGATGTGAAATTGTTAAATGAAAATATGATTTAGCAGAGCGCCCGCCCGCCTGTATCACCTCCCCCGTTAAAGCCGAAGGCTATCTTGAAATACACGTGTTGGAAAACTCTTTTATTTCCAACTATCCGGCATCCGGGATCCGGGATCCGGTGCCCGAGAGCCGGCTTATCCGGGAGATCCGTAATGATTGTGACGCGCAACTGAAGTGTATCTGATTGTTCGGGGATCAAAGGAATTCGCTTGTTATAAAGAATGATTGATGTTGGTGTCTCTTTAAAGTGTCTAAGCGAACAGACGAAGGGAACTATTACATTCCCTTTTGTTTTAGTATCGTCTTGTTTTTTTTGTATTTAACTTGAATTTGTATCTTCATTTTAGAACAAAGAGTACCGAGATTTTTGTGTGTAAATGTAGTTACTGAAATTTACAGAAAACGTATTCCCTATAAAGAACAGAATAATGTAACGATATACACTGCTCCCATTTAATTAGAAAACAAGAGCCGATAAGTTATTTTATTAGAAAGGCAAGCAAGCAGCGTTCGCCTCTAAAAGATCAACTGATTTATATACTCGCTAAGAATACTTCAAAAGATAACACGTCGAGTCAACAAACTCCGACATCTTTTCGTTATTGCACCTCCGCGCCGGGCACAATGGATTGTGCGCCCTATCGCCGCGCGCTACATCTGATAATCTAATAAACCCTCTAATCATTTAGCAATAAGGTTTTCCATTTTTCTCGTATTTACTGAAAGAGGGTTTGCTCCAATAAATGTTTGAAGTCGCCAATGTCGCCAACTTTTAATAAACCGAGATTAATACGGCCAAATTGAAAAGTATATTTGGTAGGAGGGTCGCGGTGAACGGGCCGGGCTTCGGGCTCGGCCGGGTTATATACATTAGGTGATTGCAACATTTGAGTGGCGCGGAGTGAACAGTCAACACTCGGGACAATGGCCATACACTTATTATTGCGTTTTAGCGACTCGATGAGTTCGGGGTTTTAACGAAATTGCTATTAACGCGATGGCGTCTGTTTATTTAAATCAAAGTCTTTGTTCGGCGATATTGGTAGGTATATTTTACTTTGTTAAAACTTTTTTAAACATGAAAATGGTTAGATAAATTTCTTGACTCAAATTTTTTTGAGAGTTATTAATTTTTATTAATTAAATTTTGTACAAAAACTTGTTTCCGTTACCATTTTGTCGAAAAGGACCCTGCCCTTTGAGCTGGAAATAGCATAAAAGTATTTTTTTTTAAATAGTTGAACGCAACTTGTGAACGAATACCGCCAATGCCCCATAGAGATGTTTCCTGGAAGTTCCACAAAAGAGCTGGATCTGTGGAAGCGATTTATTGCACTTATTTGTTAGCGCTGTGCACTCTTGTGCGCTACAGAATAAAGTAAAGTTTTCAATTTGTACCTGTGGAGTGGTCTCCGGAGATTCATTATTATAATAGAATAATTGACCCTGCCTTCTCACTAAAATGTGTACTTAAAACTCTCTCTAATAATAACTAGAAATGAACCTAGCTGGTATTATTTTTGACCCACATACATCAACTTTTAAGAAAAATTACAATATTATACAAGTTAATGATTTATAAATTTCATCACATAACAATTATCTATAATTTTGTACAGGTTTTTTCGTTATTTAAAGTAAGCCTTTTAAGCCAAGTTACATACTACAAAGGTACTAGGAAAGTATAAGTGTCAGGCGATGTAACTATTAACGGGGCGAGCTCGGCATCGTGGATACTTTGCTGGTGACACTGATTTATGTTACAACTTACACTTTTTAACTTACAAACACTTAAGTTATGTGCTTCAGCGGATTAGATTAAACATTATAAAAATAATAACATATACATATGTAACAAGTAAAAAAGAATTATTTTTTTAGTGTTAAATTTATTTAAACTTTAAAATGGTCATTTTCGATTTTTTGTACCTAAAATAATGATTTTTGATTCAAATTATGCTCCAGCCTCATTTAAATAAAAAACTTGATGGAAATAAAAAGTGCTAATTTTCGTTATTCTAATTTTCCAAGAGTGTTGTCCGGTAAAGGATTGGTAAAATATAATATTATAATAATTTAGAGTCTGTGTTAATCCTTTTTTTAAAATTCCAACATTTGCCAAATTTCGCATATAATTAAAAAAATACTTGAATTATACTTTTATCACAAAACAGTTAGGCAATATAAATATTTTTGGTTATTCAAACACTCACTGAAGCAAGCGAATGCTATCTTGTTTTTAAATATTTAAGTATTATTTCAGTTTTTTCACCGTCTAATACTGTACAATATTATTTAATTTTGAAGATCTGAACAAACGCAGGCTGTGTTATGCAAAGAAAATAAAATTAATATAATTATCTCAACACAATATTACATCAAGGGTCGTATCTCTGCTCTGGGCTCTTTTAATTAAGTTGAGTAAACTTTGAAAAATTCCGCCCGTTACCTCATCGCCGTACATTGTATTAAATCATCAAAAGAAAGATAATATCGGATGATACTCAATGTTTTTTGTATTTAACGAATAATGATTTATGGCCTATAACACTCACTCATAATATGGCGTTCTATCGCTACGAAAAATTTCAAAATCTGAAGTTGGACGGACGGATCTAAATTTTGGTAAAGTTACTATAAGAGGTTTAAGTAACACAAAGTCATTTTATTTGTGATCATCAAAGCCAAAGGGTGTTTTAGGAAAGAAATTGCGGGAGCAACATAGCCTGTACAAGCTATACAGCTTCGGCAATGTCTTCACTTTTTTGTATAGCAAATAAGAAAAGCGGCAAACCCAGGTGCGAGCGGCAATGAGTCTGTGCTCGCCCCCCCGCACCCCTCCTACATTTTAATCAACGATTACAATCTATCACCCTCGCGCATATTAATGTTTGTTTTCAGCTGTACCGCGAATACTACATCGAGCACCCAATGAGATGGGAATATTTACTGCTTCATATTAATATGGTATTGAGTATGCTGCGAATACGTACTTTTAAGTTGTTTTTCGTTGGATTTATGAAAAGATATGATAGACAGGTCGAGCAAGCGACTTAATGGAATTAGGTCATTGGAAGAGCCTTTGAATATTATGTTGGGTCTACGCTAATTCATTACAAAAAAAATAGTAATTAAAATACGTGTTGACATATACACATAGAAAATTATTTTCGCTCAATTATATTGTAAAAAATGGTAAACTAGTGATTGTTATAATGAATAATTTCCTTAAAAAATATTTTGCTAATTTAAATGCATCTGGGTCTGTTAAGCGAACAAACAACGATTGCCAAAATATGTAAAACAGAATAAACACTTGAAATATTGCCCTCTCGGAAACATCGCGAAGATTAATGGAACCGAAATATCACTGTTTTGCATTCAACTGACAGATACTAATGTATTTACGAAATAGACGCCCCTTTATAGAAGTGCTTTAAAAGTAGGCGTAGCACTATATTGCATTAGCTTGTATTAAGTATAATAAATTACGTTCCGAGGTACTAGCAGTAGAAGTACTAGTTTGGTACTAATTGGGTGTTAGCGCGATCAAACAAAACATCATAGTCTTCAATACTCAATATTAGTTTAAACGTAGATCTGTCACCTTTCGGCTCTACGTGATTTATTGCTGTATATTTATTTTATGCTGAATATATTTGAAAATATGTCATCAAGTATGGCATTTAGATATCTATTAACATAAAATCAATCTTAATTATTTTTTTTAGTACCTGGACATAGGAATGCTAATAAAAATAATACTGGGAAAATCATCTAATTCTCCTCTGGGTTTCAATACAGACTCTCACTAATTCTCTCTCTAAATAATTCGGCATCGATCTGGATTAAGAGAAATCTCTTAAGCTAGGATTTTTGTGCAGAATAAATAAAACTATTAAATCCATTGAGATTTCAAGGGAGTCTTCTACTTTAACGGAGGGAAGGTGCAGAGGATGTAGTTACAGAAGAAGCAACTCTATGTAGAGCGGAGATTAAGTGCAAATTGGAAGCGACTGCGCTGACCTGTAGCTATAGGTGTAATTGTAATTTTACCCATGGTACTTAAACTTATCTGTTAGGTACTTTTCCCAAACTTCCTGGAAAGAATGTTAATACAAAAGGGAAAATATTAATTTTTGTAATACCCTTTTATGTTACAAAAAATATCCATTCCTATTATTTATATTATATAACTACTAGCTGTTGCCCGCGACTCCGTCCGCGTGGACTTTCATATAAACTTTAACTTCCCCTTTCTCCCCCTTATAACCGTTTTTTTAAGTTAAAAAGTAGCCTATGTTTTATCTCAGGCTCTAGACCATCTGTGTACCAAATTTCATTACAATCGGTTCAGTTGTTTTGGCGTGAAAGCGTAACAGACAGACAGACAGACAGACAGACAGACAGACAGAGTTACTTTCGCATTTATAATATTAGTTGGGATACATATTGACATTTACTAGGCACATAAAGATAACTACGAAGGTCTCTTGCAACTTTTGAATTTGAACCTTTCCTATCCACAAAGTATACTCCAATACAATTGTATGTATAAAATTGTAAAAATAGATTCTAGGATCTCCCATATAGGATATTGTGTCTGGAGCTAATTAGTTAATTTGTTATTTTATTTAATTTAAAGAAGAGGCATGTATCTTTAAACTCAATTTTATTGCCTGTATTGGATGTTAATGAAAATTTCCTAACAATATCTAATAAATTTTTTCCATTACTATAGAGTAAAGTGAACATTTTGAGAGCTCGTTTTAACTAAATTTCAACTAAACTCGTACGTCCTCCAAAACATGTGCTGGCTTCTTGAAATGTTAGAAGCTGTAAGTTGTGCGAGCTCCCCCGCCCCGCCGCCCGCACCCCGCCCCGCGCCGCACCGCGCGCCACTCGAAGCACCTTTGACAAAGCTTAGTCAAGTTTCACAGAAACTCTCGTCCATAGTTGCGGTTCAACAAATCACAAACACATCTCCGAGTTACTCTGTGGCCTGGAACAAGAGTAATATTGGCCAGTCGATATAGGACAGGGGTGCGCAACCTCTGGGAAACCACCTGCACTGCCGAATATCATGTTAGACTTACACAGTCGAAAGAGTTTAAGCCAGTACAGTGACCAGTTATAAATGTATATATTAAATAAACAGCTTGTAACTTTACCGAACCGGAGTGATAGACACGCTGATAATTATTTCTCATAGTGAAATATTAAATACTAATCAAATGAGATAAATTATTAAGATTTGATATAGTGATAGTGATAAAACAATGTTATTATTAGCACCTATTAAGAATACTATAGTAAACAACTTGTATATTGACCACTAATATAACAACAAACGTAGTCCTTGAAATATAGTGTCACGTGCTGTGTGCAACGGGACCAATGGGTTGTGCATCCCTGACGCAGGAGGTACGTAGCTACAGACAGTTTGATTAGTTGAAAAGTTGGGACGGGTATAAATCTCTCGCGCGGTTTGGGGCTCTCTAATGTGCTGGATACCTTAAGCCCCCATCTGATGGATTTCAAGAATTACAAACATTTTTGGCAATTAAGTTTAAAACTAGGGAGACCGGTGTGTAGGGTGAGGAATAACTCAGACTTGTAAATGATCTGATTTTTGGAGATTTTATATAAAAGAACGTAATTTTAGGTTTGATGGAACAAACTATTCGACCAGTAAACTGAGGCTAGTACATACTAACACTACTCAATCGTCCACATTTCGTTCATTAGAAAATACGTGACGTCTGGTGGCCCTGGGATCTCGGACCAATCTAAAGATAAAAGAAAATGGGTTGTGTCGAACTGCTATTCAATCACGATCACGATCGCAGAATAGTAAGAGTTATATAACTAAAATACTAGGAAAGCTGCCATTCCTAAGTCCATTAAAACTTGAGATGTCAATAAAATGCTACATAAATAGTGGAAAAGTTTTGAAATATCATCGGCACATTATCTACCCCTACCGCCCTACCGCCCCCGCCCCGCGCCCCGCGCCCTATCGTGACTGGATCATTTTCAAAGTTAACGTCGTAAGTATTGGAAATGACTTGAACTTTCTTTTATGCGTTTTAACATGTTACTTATAGTGTATTGTTGGTTAATGTAATTTTGTTGTCATAAGAAAAATGATTCAAGATTAAAAAATACCATCAGCTCTTTTTTTACTACATTTTATTTTCAAATTTTTTTTCAAAACCAAAGTAAACTGCAATCGCTCCAATAGTGAATTTCAATTTGCTTTAGTTTAGTTCTGTGCAATCAAATAAGCCATAGATTCCATTAAGAGTGGCAACACGGAGCCGCTCATCACCAAATTTTTCAAAGAGCACGGAGCTGCGGAATGCGGGCGCTCGGCCGCGGACTAACAATAATAACGCGGGCCTCAAAGGCCAACTATTCGCGAACTATTGGGCACGCAAACGAAGGGTTAAAGCTAACTTTGAACGCAGAGGCGTTTATGGTTTTTATTGGATATTACGAGGTGGGGACTGAAAATTAAAACCTTAAAATGTGGTTTATTTTTTTTTTTAATTATTTAGAGATACCAACAGCTTTACATACAAACATTCAAACATTTTAATTGTTATTCCCAATTGCTAAAACGGTATAATATCTGCTGTATTACTCGTACTGATATTAAGCAGATGGTAACAACAACTTTTAATAACAACGGCTATTTCGCTCCGACAAAATGACCATACAGTGATTGTTTTGATTAATTCATTTGTAACATTAGCCTCTGTTACTAACTAATATCGAAAATGTAATATATAATAAACTGTTAAGAACTAACTAAAAACTTCAATTTATGAATACTGCAACAATATTAAAATATCCATTAACATTTTTGTAAAAAGCATTTCATCAAAAACACTGTACCGTAAATTTCCGCAGCCCCTTGCACGTTCAAAGTGACTTTGTCAAGTCTCCATCTATTACCTAAAGTGACCTTCAGAGCGGCGCTCGGCGAGTGTCGCCGCCCGCCGGTCGCGTCACGCGTGTCACTTGCGATATCTTCCTTATACTAGAGCTTGTGTGTATTCAGTATTAGTTCGTCGGAACTTATTATATTTTGTTCTTGAAGATTATGTCTGAACAAAACTTGATTTTTGAAATAAAATCATCTGCTGATTGTTGATTTAAAAAGTGTACTAGTGATACCTTTTAATATTTTACTATGACCGTGTTTAACAAAGTATTTATTGAAATGTTAAACACATATGTGTTACATATACGAATAAAGGAAAAAAGTGATACTCTGTGACGCATAAGAAGTTTGAATTGATATCAATAAAGGTTCAGGTACTTTATATTATCTAAATGACGTCAACGTACAACGTACGTTGTGCACAACCAATAGGAACAGGCCGTCATATTAAAAATGCACGATGTCAGATCTCGATGTTATCGGAGCCGTTAGACACGTCGTAATGAAATTTTAATGACCTCGGCTTGGCAATGTTCATTTCCTAAGGTTGGAGGGTCGGGCTCGGGTTAATTACTTGAGCCGACGATCATAATCTCGGCTAAACCTTGCTTGATTATTATCTTATCCGCTGCCTACTTAGTCAGATTCTAATTTAATTTGTGCTTGTACACCCATGTGTTTAGTGCCTACCTGATTTATGTGACAATCGTAACATTAATACACGCTCTTAAAAGTCCAAAACAAACTTGTTTTAACATTATGTAGTAATATTGATTACAGTGCACAAATTAAAATAAGTACAGGACAATTAAATTATTACAATATTGTAGTATTGTAGTAATCGATCCCATATCTTCGTATGAACAACAAAAAATTTGATAGCATTGTAAACTAAGGTGGACACTGAACATGCTGCTTTTGCCTGGACGCTTCTGTTTAATCACTACAAGTTTTTTAATTTTTTAATCACAATCATATTTAATTGTATTGTAGATAATCACAATCATAATAATAAATAATTCCAAAGATCTATTTAGTTATGCATTAAAATGAATATAAAAGAGAAAGATTGCGTGAATACCCCGGCGCGACGACGAAGAATAGAAACGATTTGTATCCTTCCTAAAAATAAACAAGTTAATGGCACAAATATTGCGTGTGATATAATCTGAATAATGTTTTCGCGAGGCTTTTTCGGCTCCACCATTTGTCAAGGAACTAAGCATAATATTATTAGTTGTAATAAATAGTTCGCCGGAGGATGGCGCCGCGCCAGGGCCCTCGTAAGTGCTTGATGTACTACGAGCTACACTCGGCGCTAACGTGCTGTGGAATTTACTTATTGATACTTTTCGTACTTCATCGTAGAAGAGGGCTAATGAGTTAAAATTTTCTTACATGATACAGTACAATGTTCACTACCATCCATAATATAAGAATATATTTCTATATAAAAATACGTAGGTACATATCGGTCGTTAAGTTGTTGGTTGTTGACATATTATGCAACTGTCGTCAGTCAGTCGGCCATTTATGTACCACAAAACCATGTGGTACATTTATGTACCACATGGTTTTGTGGTACATAAATGGTACACAAAATATATATTAAGTTAGGTTTCATGTAATCAAAGATTTCTTTGAACTACTTTTAAGTCAACTCTTTTGGAGTGAAACACTTAAAGTATGGAGAAAAATTATTCCAAGAATCGGTCCAACTCCGGAGCGGGCGATGACAAATAGTCAGTCGCAGGAATTAAATGAAATATAGCGCTTTTATAAAACATTTTCCGTTGTTGGCTTTTGTTTCTCGCGATTTGAATATTTATATCCAGCGCTGATGCATCGCTGCAGCGCTGAAATATTGTAAAACTATCGCTGAATATTTATAACGAGCTCCTTGAAGATATTTTAGAAGCTCAGCTATCTCGCAGTCAGAATTTCCGACAAATAGCTCGTCTCGTGCCTTACGAAACGGTAAGAGTTTGAAATGCGATGTGAGTTCTAGTTAACAGAAACAACAAATGTGAACTTCATTTTTGATAGTTTGTCACTTCGCTTCGCTCGGTTGTTTTCGACATCAAATACTTATTGCCTTCTAGTGTGTCTCTATAGCGTTCATATATTACATTTGACCCTCACCGAGACTTAACTTCAAACGTGTTTATATTGCAGGTAGATACTGCTATTGATAATGTACAATTAAATCTTCGTTTTCACATTATTCATCGCAAGCACGCATCTAATTCATTCTAGTGCGTACCGACACCCCGCCCCCCCCCCTACACACACACACACCCCACCCCCCAGGATGTATTAAAAAAGTTTCACAGAACGAATGAGTTTCAAAAAATACGGATTTGTCGGAGCGAAAGCAACTCTTAACTTGAATTATGTTCAGTTACGAATGAGAGACAACTTTTATGAAATATTTTTATCGCATATGATGTATTTATGGAGAACGGAACGAGATCTTTTTAATGTTGCCAGCTGGATATTTTACTTATATTCAAGCCGAATTTTTTGCTTCTGCATAAAGCAGCTGAAAATTTCTATACTTAATATATTATGTCTTACTGTTAATATATGTATATATTAAGCAGAATAATGTCAAAGAATATAGCATCAGGTTTTATGCAAATTATAATATCACAAAGACTTTAAATTGGACTGGATGCCTTAGTTAGATATTGCATTTATAAATCCACCAAAACTGAATTTCATTATATTATGTTAACTCGATTAATCACAATTAAATTAGTTATAAATTAAATATTACAATAATAGAATAATCGAGCATCGAGCTATAATTACGCACAGAGGCCAGCGCGGGCGACGGGCACGATAAAATATAATTGATAGTTATTGAAAATGGCCGATGCGTTTGACGCTGTTTGCATAAATAAATGTTATTCTTAAATGGCGGCGCTCCGCGGCTGAACGTAGCGCTGTTTACATTTACCATTGAAATAATAATATATTTTCGTGACGTCCAATCGTTCGCCTGAATATGAATCAATTGATTTTTATTGAACATGCAAATGTGATTGACTGTTATGTTGCTCGCGATGTACCTCTGAATTCATTAATAAATCGAGCCTGTTTTTACAAACCACGATTTGGCGCGCAACTTTTGACATATTCAAGTCTATTGAAAGGATTAGTAAAGTAGAGTGGAGTCTGGTCGTTAAACTGTAAACCTATGTCGTATATTGAGCAAAACCTAAAAGCATGAAAATTATTGCTGTAACTTTGGTAGGTAGAATTTTAATATATTACAAAAACAATAAAACTTTGCCCGTATAGTCTTATAACTTTAAAATACTAAAAATACCTCAGAGACCAAAACTTCTTCGGACATTATAATAATATTTGGATAACTTATCTCTAACGTTCAAAAAAGAATAACAAAAAATCAAACGGGGTTTCATTTTTATGTTGATGACAAGTTGTTTTTTATAAGTAGTGTAGAAAACATAAATATCTGGGTCACAGATCACGGATCCTAAATCCACGTGTAATGTACTTACATACATACATTCAAGAGTTGTTTTGCATCGCAGCGCCGACTCAGCATCTTACGCTTTATAAAATCTACATTTTCCTTTTGTAAGCTGGCTTTTGCTGTTAATGTGAACCTTATTGTGTGGTGGGAAGGTCGAGTTTAGCGCGTGTGCGATAATCGTGCGTTGGTAATGCGATTTCCGACCTAGTTCGGGAGGCGACCTGCGTGCAGCGCGGGCTTGTTAACACAGCACGTAAGGTAACTCACTCGCGATTAATAGCGTTTGAAATTCATGGAAACTTATACTCACGGTTATATTTAAAATACTAATTGTTGTATATATATAGTAAAATACTTAAACTGAAGTTGTAACTTTGATACAAACAGATTTTTCCTCAATAAGATATATTATTAATGTGATACACCTTTGTTTTAATTTCCTAGTACAGTATTTGTTTCAATTATTTAAATACCTTACAAACTGTCCTAAGATATACTACGACAATAATTAAGTGAAAGCTAAATTTAAATAATGAGGAATATAATTTAAAAAGCATCCGACAGTGTGTTCACAGCTTTAGCTACACCTGCTTTGATGAGATTAGTAATCTCCCTCATTACATGTTAGCAGAGTCTTTAAGACTCCCTTTGGAGTTCTACACCACTCAGCTGTTTACAAAATAATTACGAACATTAAAAACATCTACTTCATGACCGAATAAAAATAATGTTTTGTGTCAATGTTATTGTTTTCGATAAAAGTAATAGGTCAAAGTTTAATTGTTTTTAGATATTCAATTAACTTATACAATAATATTTTTAAATGTCTTACCATTAGTTACCATTGAAATAACATTAATCGTTTAGCATTATTTTAAATCCTCTGAAGAAATATTTAGTTAAAAAGCGCACGAGCGCTTAATTCGAAGCGGGCAATTTCTTAGGCATTCTCGGCATTCCTGCTGATTATCAACAACATGTAACATTTCGCGGTAACCCTCCGCAGCGGGCCGCCATGGCCAGAGGGCCAAAATGAATTTTAATGGTCACTTAGGCCCGAGTAATGAAGACCGCGCCGGCTGCCGGCCTGCGGCGGTTTTTCCCTGTTAATGAGAATGGGTCTCTGTGGCCTCCCAGTTTTTGGTACCATGTGTTTATCGTAGGGTTGAGTGATTACTCTCTTTGTGCCGCAAATTACAAGGAAAATCTATCTACAGCTTGTATGGCGATATGAATTATTACTAAGAGGAAAATGTTATTTATACGGAAGGAATCTTGACGACCGAGATATTAAAGACATATTAAGATTATTTATTATAAGAATGAATGATGGTTCCTTACAAAGTCTTAATTATATACGTATAACGAAGGAGAGGCAACGGAAGGTTTTTATTAAAAGATTGACGTCATTGTTAGGTCTTAAAAGCAAACACAAGGCTGTGTAAAATTAACGGTTGCATTCAAATGCTAAGAAGAATCTATTAAGTACTCAATTTTACGAATATTTAAATTATTTGAATCAATGTGCTGTCCATGTGCGTCCACATATATATAAATTTGATATGATATAACTTTGAAACAAATTATAAAAGTACTTAAAAGCAACTTGACAAGCCTCAGCTTGAAATGTTGTTATACGGCGAAAAGACGCGACGTTTGCTCCACTCAATGCCGCGACTTGTCACGCCCGGGATGACGCATTGTAACGAGCTGTCACAAACTTGTCACGGGCTCAAAAATGGCTGTCGATTGTCACGGTGATAAATTCGCAGTGACACGACCCGCGTCAGCGCGACGCCGGCTCGCGGCCGACAGCGGCCATTAATGGGTTAGGCTTTATTGCCTTGTCAAATATTGCTACACCAATATTTGAATATTTAAACCGCTACCCGCTAACTAGGAACTACTCAATAAAAATACTGTGAGTTTATTTATATATGGTATATGGTATAATCTAATGCTACGTTTTATTGAAATAAAATCTTTTTGGACGAATTTGAAACTAACTTTTTCAAATTTATCAAATTTCAACTCTTTGCATTTCTGATATTGTAAATGCATGAAAAGATATTATGGCTTATCTTGGCGCTCAAAAAAGACATAATGATACAAGTAAAATTGTTCAATATCAGAATTGTAGTAATGCTCAAATTTATATTTATTATTATTAAATATATCTGAATTTAAGTGACATGAGCTCGTGATGCGGTACGACGGATAGTGGATACAGTATGGATTTGGTCGCTGGGAGTCCGTCATTCATGTCAGAATTCATAATCTCATTCAATTTATTAATTTTACCTAAGACTCATAGGTAGGTATCCTGATGATGACTTATCCACTATAAAGAGGTTCTGGTCCCGTCTTACGCAGTCAATATGAACCTATTAGTTAAGCGAGTCTGCGTGATAGTGGCAGTGAGCAACAATCCCAGTCCCCGGGCCGCGCCACAGCTATGTATCGATCGAACCCTGTCGATCTTTTCGCTACGAATCGTTTGAAACTTTCGCAAATTAATTACACAACTATTCGAGCTGTAAAGCAAATTAAATTCTTAGTTCACCCTCCGTTTTGTTTACGTTCAAAACGCATAAATTACTCGACATCTTAAAAGTGTGAAGTGAAATAAGGGGACTTTAATTACTGAGGTGTTAGTGTGAGGGCGGCGCGCCGGGCGGCGGGCTAGTGTGTTCAACGCACCTGTGATCCGACTAACATAATTTTCAGTCGGACTGTCGAGTTGACAAAATTATGCATTGCAAGCTTTGTTCCTGTTCAATAAGTGCTTTGGAAAGAATTGGAATGAATGTCTTTTTTGCTTTTTTTTGCTTGGAGAAGTTGATAAATATGTTTTTAACCATTTTGATCAATAGAAAGCATCTTGTGTATACTTTCAATCTTTATTTTATTAATATAATAGAATTTAATATTAATGAATACATCATAACATTAAGTCTCATTAAGTTATAGGTGGATGGGACGGTCAGATTTTTTTAGAAAACTACGTCTATGTACTATAGCGACGTTTAATACATAGGTGTGTTATGTATGTAGCTGGGCGCGCGGTGTGGCACACGATAAATCTCTGCGAAGTCCCTGTCGCCCTGGTACATCTGAGCATCGTTTGTATCGCGCGTCAATAGAACAATGCAGCGACACGTACATACATACATAAATGCTCTCTATACCTAATACCTATACTGATACTGTTGTATCGGTAAATCTCTGTATCACCATCATCTGTGTAACCAATGCAAAAATAAAAAAGACAAACACAGATAAACTATAATAAAAGGGCTACAACAGTACTTTTATATAACAATAATTCCTTCTTATAATTAAATGCACACGTATTCGATAGCCTAAATCTTTCGATAGCCCATTAGATATAGGCAAACGAGCAAGCGAGCCACCTTATAGAAAGTGGTGCACGCCTCCCATAAACACTAGCGAAGGTTGACAGCTCTGGAGTGAGTTTGCCGGCCTTTTATACTCGTAAAGATAGTTTCATTATCTTACTCCTGCATCGCTAAAAATAGATTAACATCTAATAAAAATATTAAAATCTACTCTACTACGTTTTTAAATCTTGAATATGGATATTACATAAATTAAAATAATATTATATATATACTTATAATTAGTACCTCATAATATTAAACAACAAATAAAAATCAACTAGGCATCGTTATCGCTTATTGCTTATTAAACGTCTAATAGATCCATCTATAGATAGGACTGGGATACAAACTTATCATTGAGATGTTTCGAGTTCTTGTTTATTGGCTGGTTCAAGCTGACCCGTCCTAAGTACTATAGTTTCAGCAGCGACTATCACTTAATCTCAGCCACCATTCACCGGGAGCAGTACACGTACACACACACATACCCATAGATATGGACAAAAAGACGCTAATGGATCCGTCGCGGCCTCCGCCTGATTTACGAGCCCTCCCGGGACTCGTTTGCTCCAATACTTTCACTGGCAATAATACGCACGTTTGCTGTGAAATACGGCTATAAATGTCGTACAAACAGACGCAAGAATACATGCCGTGCTCTACTCCGTCACACATCTCGAGTGCGGAACAACACGCATTTTGGTAAGCTGTAGATGTGATGTCATCTCAACAATGTTGTTAACAACAACGTGTCGTGCGGCCGTCTCGAGAGCGGAGATCTTTATTTATTTATTTAATACTTACAACTATATGATCTGTATTCCTTTTTATTCTATCTGTTCTTCTTTATCATTGTTCCTTTCCTTTCTCTCTTTTTAAAGATCAACTCATACTTGAGGCTGGTAATCTAACAATGCCGATGACTTTTGACTTGACTTTGACTTTGACTTTTATACCTTAACCATCTATCTAATTTCATTTTTAACATGACCTATAATCTCCATATATACGGGAATGGATTGGTAGCGGTAATTATGGCATCGCAAACATCAAACTAAATAGTCTGTATAATGTATACAAAATTCTTACATTTGAACATATAGTAGTATACGATAAGCCAATATCCATTAAGATGTGTAATCAGTTGGTTCAAAGTAAATGTAACAAAGAGCTGACCACGGCGGGGCGCGGGGCGGGGCGCGGGGCGCGGGGGGCGGCGTCAAAGATACAATATTAAAGTGAGCGCTAATTTAATTAATTAATTGAATGAAATCTCGGGTCGGTGAGGCATTTTAATTAGTCAGATAGAAAGTCGGCGAGCTGAAGAGGTGTCGGTTTTAAAGTTTGAGGGTGAGCGTCCTGGCGCCGATATCACGTGACTTTACTCTAAGGATAATTAAATTCAGTATTCATTCAATTATTAATTTAAATAAAATCTGTTTTATATAATGTATATTGCTGTTTTATCAACGATTATAACCATAACATATTGGTGGTATATATTATATTATAGCTGTTATTATTACATTAACATAAGAAAATTATACAAATAGTGTTATAGTTCATTGTAAACATTATATTATTGGAATCTGTGATTAGTATAAATAAGTAGGGTCATACTTTTCTCCTTTATTTATTAAACTTAATTTTATTCTAAATATAAAACACCTTAATCTATGTAATATTGCATTTTAAATATTAAAATTAAATTATTCGTTAAAGCAAAATTTGCTTTTACTTAGACAAATTTCGTTCAGTTCAGTATTCTAAGAGACTTAGTAAAACTTGGAGCTGAAGAAAGGTGTGAGAATGTGTATATGTAAGTGACTTTCACTTTTTTCTGTAGTTGTTTTTTTAGAATATTTCTTTTAAAATAAAACAATTAAAACTACAAATGTAATGTTTGATAATGATAAATATTTCGTAAAATCAAATTCTTTTAAATATCAATGCTTTTAAAATAACTGGCTTTAAATTGAATAAGTTTTATCGACGGTCGAGCGTCGGTCGGTGATTACAGCGCGCTGATTAAACCGGAAGCAAACATTGAGATGGGAACTTCACATTGGTGATTAGCGAAATTTGAATAAACAACACATATTAGCTGTTAGTGAAATTGATAGCCGGGTGATAGTGTAATGATGTTTATTTCGGCTATTAGAGCTAATAATTAATTTGCATGTCGTTACTACTGTTGTACACGCAGTGACACGAATAGCTGATGAGGGCTCCAATTAAGTCATTCCAAGGACGTGTTTGCGGATGTTTTCATCGCTTTTTACGAGATTAGTTTTGGTGGAATATGTTTAAATTGTAATTTAAAAGACATAGCCAATCCTACACACATTTTTCCGGTAAGTCGGTACAATATAAATAAATATACAAACTTCTTATGAATGGAACCATACCTCTTTCAGACACGGCTTAAAACATTTCAATTTAAACGGATCTATTTACAGAGAACCACTTCTAGGCACGAGATAGAGAAGCGAATATAATATTTAGAATTAATAGACTATTTATGAGCTCGTTTGAAATGAATATGTATACGTCAATCCTAATACAAGTGAGTGCACGAGCCTCAAACAATGGTTCACAAACAAACTAAGGCAGCTGTAGGGAGTGTGTACTGTGTAGTCTACACAGCAAAGGAACTTTTACCAGAGCTGGTAAGTGGTAAGTATTTGCGAGTCATCGCGCCGCTACAATGGAACAATGGGCAAATTAGTTTGTCCGTCTGTCTGTCAGTGAAGGAGCCATTAGTCCTGAATGCGTGCATTAAAATTCATTTCAACTACTGGCTCGGTTGCACGGTGATTAATCGCTTGCTTGTTGAATGTCGGTTAAGTTACGATTAACTTGCAAAGGTTTCAAAATGTATTTTATTTGTTAGCTATTTGTATTTGAAAAGTTTTAATGGTACGTTGGTAAAATTCCTTACCCGAAATATAAAAGTAAAAACGTATAAGTAAAAATTTTCTACGTAGAGGCAATATTGCAACTCGATATATCTATTCTATCTATTTTTAAAGAGTGTTCAAATGTGTATGAAAGTGAAATGAGTCTTTTTCCTGTAATATAGAAGCAAATATAAAATTAACTTTCAATCGAAATCAAAAGCAAAACCTTTGCGCTCCCTTTACACTTATTTATATTAAAATAGTAAATAAAAAACTATAACACACTTAATCGTCGGTTAAGCTGAGTTTAGCCGAGTGCATCAAGTTGCATCGCAGCCTCGAACAGGACTCCGCGTTTATCATACAAATGGATTTCCTGAATTTCCTCTCCCCTTCCCACTTACCCCGCTCCCCCGCTCCCCCGCTCCCCCGCTCCCCCGCACCCCCCCTCCCCACCCGTAGAACCCACCCCGTAATTAAAACCTCACTTATTCGTCTTAAATACTTGCCGTACAAAGATACTCGTACTTAACGTTATTAGTCTCGTATTCATTTTTTATCTCAATTAGGAGCAGTAATGAACTTGCCTTTTCAATTCGGCGATTCGTTACTTTTCATTGAAATAAATGCCGTTTCTCGTGTAAATAAATATCGTGTGACTCACTAAATGCTTATTTTGTGTCGCTTCTGCGTTATTCTATTCCGGACAATTTGCAATTTTCTCGTATACTGTAATAATGTAATTTGGAAAATAAACTTTGTTTAATATAACAATGTATAAAGCTTGTTTATTAAAAAGCGTTGATCTGTCTGGGTTTAGGGGTTGGTTAATAAATATTGAGTATAATTAGTACAACTGTTCGAGGGGTAGTATATTCATAGTAAATTAATTGTATCTGAGACAATAACAAAATACAACAGTAAACATTCTATTTAAACGCGAAAGTTTTAAGAATTACTTTGATAAAAGAAATATGAATTTAACATTCAGTTTTTTTAAGATTATTCTATTTTGCATATCATTAATATTTTATGGTCGTTAATTCTCTGAATAAAAAATATTTTTATATTATACTCATGTTTACGAAAGGCCGTTTTCAAAGCATTGTGTTGTACAGCGATAATTTAATTTCTATAAAAACCTCTCAGTAGAAGTCATAACTAGAGCGGCGTTAACTCTGAACACGGTCAAGTGTGAGTCTCACCTCGATTTAACTCGCGTACGATAATGTGAGACCTGAGAATTAAGTAATATTATATTTAATATTCAATCAAAAATACAGGGTATAATACCAATTAAATGGACCGGCCAAATGAAGGCTATGTAGTAATAGTCGGTGCAGCGTAGGTAAAGTTATTTTTCAATTAATTATTTTCATTTCTTTATTAGTAATAGTAAAACAAAGAGACAATTATATAATTAGTACGATAAATGAATGATCATAGACAATACTAAAGCTCGTAAGCCACCGTTCACCTCTATTTAATTTATTATACTTATTGCGTCGTATAAAATGATAAAGCCAACAGAAATACAACCATTTATTTTATCATAAAAACGCAATTAACGCGCGAAAGTGAAATATTCGAAACAATACAAAAGGCCCGGGCGCTCGCCGAAAGGAATTTTTAATGCTACCTTTTATTCTCTAGATTTTTATTGTAATTCGTTTGTACGACACTCGATTTATCGCTTGACGAATGACCGGGCGCAGGTGTGTAGGCGGCCTTAAGCCCCACTTTATGGACCTTATTAGGAGGGGATAAGGGCTGGAATGGCCCGTGCTCAGGGGTGTTTTGTCAGATTTTAGTAACAAGTTGATATAGCCCGATTGACACTAGTATGCGGGCCGGGACGAAATGCTATTTAGGCTTAGGTTTGGGTTGTGCTGTAATAATAGAGAGGGGATTGTGCGATTTTAAGTTTGCTCTATTTTTCAAGTTAATATTTTCATGGGCATATTTATTTTTCAGAAATAACATGTAATGTTCTTATTAAATAAAACAATTAATTGATCATTTTTTCACTTTTGACTATAATACTTCCATAATTAACTAGCAATAACGATGACTTATCGTCATAATACATTCTAAATTTTCAGAATGGTACCATGAATTGCATAATTTAATATATTAATAATAATAATATAACATTTCCGAACATTTTTACACAGCGCCATCTAGCGCGGAAAGCAGTTGTGCTACCACTGCGCCAAGCGGTCGTCAAAATATAGATATGTATTAGTTATAGTCGTATTATTAAAGAGATAATTAGGTGTAATATAACAATTCAACCTACAAACTTATTGTTTTTCAACAAACGAAATTTAGCCCTTTAAAGCTAAGATAACTTAGAGCTTAAGATAACTTAGGAGGTTTAATATCATATAAAATCAAGACATATATAAAAGAAGCTAGTTGTGTCGTTAGATAAATATGTCATCGTGAGAGCCGCCGACGCGTGGGACGACACAAATTTCTGAATAAGAAATTCCTTTCCGCCGTATTTTATATATTTGTCCCTCGAAACGACGCCCGAAACTGAAACCTTATTTGCTGAATTTTACAAGTTACTTTGTACTTTACAAACAGCCCGCCCCGGGGTTTGTTTATATTGCGCATGAATAACTTCATCTATAGGTGAAAACCTCATGCAAATACATGCAGTGATTTTTAGGTTCATTGCGTAAAGATGTTTTATTTAATATTGAGATCATATTATTTTCTTTGAGTAAAAGCTTGCAGAATTTGAACACAATTCGCAATTCGTATGCTTTTTTACTTCCAAATGCACTCCCAAGTTCCTCATGACCTCTCAGATAGCATAAGTGAAATACGCCCACGTATTTGCAAATCAAATATCCCCCTGAAGACTTATATCACCAAATCAAAAAAGGTTTGCCATAGTTTGTCCCATAAACAGGGGAGAATGGGGCCTGTCGCAAACGAGCGGGCCGCGACATCACGATCTGAGAATATGATAATACAATCGCCATCACGCACATGTGACGTCATCGCGCGTCCTCGCTCGGAATCCTTCAATCGTTAGCTTTTATTCACCTCACGCCGCAAGTCATAAACGAATGGGTCAGAGCCAATTTTTAAAGTGTTTTACATTGAGCTTAATTGAGTTTTATGAGAGCGGGCTTCCAAAATCTATGTCATTAATATACTCAGTCATGTGACAAGCAATCGTAGACTCGTATACTTTATCTAAATATGACTATTTTTTTATATACGAACGTTACATTTCCCTTAATATTTTTTTTACAAACTAGCGTTTACAAACGCTAACTAAAGTATATTAACACTGAAAGAACATTTAACGGATTGTGTATTTAATCTTGGACCAAACAGGCTCTTGAAGCGAACGGCTACGAATTTATAGCGGTTACCCCCGCGCCAGAGATTTATGGAACAGACCGTCAGCGGTACGCACGCTACTTACACTTTTTGTTCCCCATGCCCCATGCCCCATGGGCCCCACTCGCCCCACGCCTCCTAACGAGCCTTGAAATCTTAAATAAACTGACGAATATTGATATTGAGATGAAGTCGCTTGATGATGCAATATGAGGAGAATTCGATTCAAAGATAATATTTTTATTCTTAGATTCTTGTATTATATTATTTGGAAAAGCAAAGACTGATTTCGCTCATGTTCATAGCAAAATGTTAGGTATTATTTTATTTCCGTAGAAACAAGATCTTTTGTCACATTAATTTTTATGTTTCTCCACGTTCGTTTGCGACTAAAAGCTAATGTTTAAAAATTGAAGGCTGAACGAATCTCCATGACAAAGGTGTGAAACTATTTCAATATAACCAGCAGTGATGCAAATGATCTTTAAAATATTCCGTATCTGCGCC
Organism: Eurema hecabe; assembly: GCA_026213755.1. Lineage (NCBI taxonomy): Eukaryota > Metazoa > Arthropoda > Insecta > Lepidoptera > Pieridae > Terias > Terias hecabe. The sequence continues at coordinate 8,524,838 of JADANM010005346.1, forward strand.
CTTCGTCGAAACGAGTACAAAGGGATTTCGCGATGTGTTCTATGAATATTTCATTTGACACTACGTTCATATTTTAAACTTGTTGCTTAGACTGCGTCGATTGTGTTGTGTGAAGGTTAGATTTGATAAATTATGAAGTCTTAATGGACATCGAGATCTATGAGATAGAGACGGAGGTCAGTTAGTGAGCTTGCAATCAAATAAGATTAGGCCAATTGTACAGTTCTTCATCATCATAAGTAGGGGTATAATATATATACAACATTTTAACAAACTTTCCTGTTGACCCGTCAACGGCGTGGATGCTCAAAAATAATATTGAATTCTAATTTGAGTGTCATATAACGAAAATATAGGTTAATTTTAAGATAAGAAATTATAAGTTATCAAAGAAACCGTCAGTGGACGCGTCACAATAATTCAACTTACCGGTTTTAAAGCAAGCTCTCTATCAAAGTTTCACTCAAAGTTTATTCCACTGTACATAATTTTAATATTCTTTCGAGTAACAACAAAATACAGCCCGCGTTCCGAGGCGCAAGAAAAACTATCTGAGAATTGTAGAAAGGAGCTGTTAAAGAGAAATTCTGGTAAAGTTGATTGCTTTGGAAACTTTAATGAGTTCGTTTTGATTCGCGAGTCCGACTGAGTCTTTTGAAATCTTTTGAATTTTTCATGTTCCCACTTATTTAAACATTAACGTCTTACTGCGCGTTTTGCCGGAGCGCCCCAACCTCCCCGCGAGGCCCGCGGAGATCCGCGTCCGGCGCCGAGTGCTTGCCGCTTGTCACTTGAATAATATCAAACTTCTAAGTGATTACTTAGTATCGCTTAACATATTTGAATATGTTTATACTGTAGTTTTGATCATAGGAAAATTATTGTTTATTATAAATTTAAAAACTATATGAAGGATGGTAATGATCTTGATGATTATCAGATAGAAACTACATGTTTAAGACTCCACACAAGATAGACGAGAAGCGTGAATGCAGATTACAAGAGACAATCTATTCTTAAATCTAAAGGCCTCCATCTTACAGTTGCCATCATCATCAGAAAGGCAGACATTCAGTCTCTACTCTCTAAGAGTGTTTATGGGCGCCAAGAATTTCCATCAGATGGCTTGCTCGCTATTACCAGTATGTACAATAACAAGTAATTATTATTAAAAAAACAAAATACCCGACTGCACACTAAAAAAAGAGTAATTATGTCTTTATCCCGTGGGACTTTTAGGATAAAATGTATCCTATGACACTCCCGTAATCAAGACAAATCTAACGATACCTCATACATCAAAATCCATCAAGCCGTTTAGGCTACAGGAGGTCACAAAGGAACAGACATACATACATACATACACTCGAAAAACATTACCCTCTTTGGCAGTCGGGTAAAAACAGATGAAATGAATGTTACATTAAACAGAATTAAATGACATAAAACGGTTAGCAGCGGCGGTAATTTTAATGAGACAGGCACAAACGTCGCTTATTCGCGTATATATTACACAT
>JADANM010005346.1:8527656-8541041 GCA_026213755.1 Eurema hecabe
ACATTGAAGCAGAACCGCACACACGCATTTTGTACACGCTGGATTGCGTTCTCTGTCTTAGCCCAAAGCCTTGGTCCATATACGGCACTACAATAATTGAAGGGGGATAATACCAACAGATCACAAAGCAGGAGTCTGACCTCCTCCGAGATGTATTTCCTAATATGATATAATAGCTTGAGTTTGAAGTGGGAATTTTTTATTTTTTCATTAATATGTCTTACGAATCTCAACTCGCTGTCCATTATTAATCCCAAATTTCTTGCCTCAAGCTCTATAGGGATTTCTACCCCATTCATTAAAACTTTCGGATTTTGGTCTAAAACTTTCTTAACTTGCTGTTTCGAGCCCAGCACCAACATTTTTGACTTGGCGGGGTTAAGGATTAGTGAATTTTTCACTGACCATTCAAAAACACGATTAAGATCATTAGTAATATCTAAAATTGCTTGACCTAAGTCTGTAGATTTGAAACTGTAATATATCTGAGTGTCATCTGCGTATAAATGGTATTTACAAGTTTTAAGAACACTGGGCATATCCGCGGTAAACAGAGTAAAAAGAATAGGACTTAAAATAGATCCCTGAGGACTTCCACTGGGAACGCTTAATGTGTCCGAAATACTTATGTTTCCATTGTGCTCAATTTGAACATATTGCTCTCTCCCCATAAGAAATGATTCGAACCAGAGACAAGTTTCATTAGAGAATCCATAATATTTCAATTTAGCAAGTAATATTCTATGATTTATACAGTCAAAAGCGCGAGAGAAATCTAACAAAACCAAAATGCTACATAAACCAGAGTCTGATGCTGCTATAAGCTCATCTGTTACTTGCAGCAGGGCGGTCTCAGTGCCATGATTTTTCCTAAAGCCGGACTGGCACTTGGGAATTAAATTTTCTTTTTGTATATAATCCTCCATTTGAAATAGAACCCCCTTCTCCAATACCTTGGATAGAACTGGAAGAATGCTAATTGGACGTAAATCTTTAATTTCTTCTATACGATCTGATTTTGGTATTGGTTTTATTAAGGCCTTTTTCCAGGCTTGAGGAAATGTATTGGATGATATCGATGTATTTAACCCTTATGTGAGTGACGACTAAATCACCTTTATTAGAGTGACGAGGTACCCGGGTACCTTCATACAGTATAGACGTAATGTAAACAATCAAGGTCTGTTTTAACATTACCCTGACTTTGAATATGTATTATTATTTTAGTTAAGCTAAACAGTTGACAATCTGAGGCGATTAAAACTTATTGTGGTACATGGTAATTGGCGCGCAAGGAATAGTTGAATCCATTCAATACATCGTGCTTGATATTGACACTTGACTGTTGTCCGTGGTCGTATTATATGAGTTACTTCTACTTTGTTGGTTTATTGTAATTTATTATGAATATTGGAGCGAATACTTCTAAACAAAGATCACATCTTCTAAAATATAACGAAGATGAACGGCAAGAAAAAATAAACTATTTCTTCCTTCAAATACGCAAGCATACAAGGACATGAGGTGATTTATTCTTCTAACTTCACCTTTAGCATAGAAGCAACTGTGTGTTTTTATGTACCCAAAAAGAATAAAGCAGTTATTATGTTGTCATCAATACACATGTCATCAGTTATTGAAAGTTATAAGGACACAGCAAGCATGGCAGGCAGCATAATATATCATTTACATGGAACATAACCCACAATTTATCTCGAGCGACATATGTGGAAACTTTTTTGAAATTATTGAGAATACAAGTGTGTGGTAAAAAAAATAAAGAAAAAAGAAAAAACGCCATTATTATATCAAAATTACATGTGAGTTCTGCAATGCAGGACGTGCTTGGCCAAGAACTAAGGCTTTCGATTTATTCTGGATCTATAACTTCTATAAGACTTATAGATCCAGAATAAATCGAAATATTATATATATAATTCAGACTAGACGAGATTCTACGTGGCGTGTTGCAGTCGTCGCAAGTTGCTTCATATGCAGAGAACTGAAATGCAAGCAAGGAAAAACACGAAAAGCTTGCACTAACTGTAAAAAACCAGTTTGTGATGAACTCTCGTCCAGCGTGTAACACCTGCTTCAAGGGGTGTATTAGTTATGTATAAACAAAGAGTTTGTAATGTTTATAGAAATAAAACATCATAACAACTGATTATTATTTCATTTATGTACCAAATTATAAATACTTTTTTTTCATTGTCATACAAGACACACAGAGGTACCCGGGTACCTTGTCACTCTATTGTGAGTTTAAAATATATTTTGGTTCTTACCAAACATTGTAAATAGTAGTCAGTGTTAAAAGATTAAAAAATATGTTATTTATAAATAGTTAAGAGCTCTCAGGAAATCACAGCTACCTACAAAGCGTAAAACATACTATTCGTTGAATTTGAAAATGCCAAAGTTACCCGGGTACCTCGTCACTCACATAAGGGTTAATATATTTGCTATTACGGGTAATATTTCAGGCATCGTTAATTTTATCATTTCAATGTTTAATAGGTCACACCCTGACGCATTTGTGTTTGTATTAAGAATTATCTTATAGATTGTCTCCTCAGAAATGGGCCGAAGTTGGAATACGCTGTTAGTTTTTTTATTTGAGTTAAAAAAGTTTATGGTATCCTCGTGTGTTTGGCCGTTAGTCGGAATTTTTAAAAAATGATTATTTATTAAGTTAGCGTCCATTAAGTTATCTGGAATTAAGATTAAGTTTTTATTATTTATAGTACTAATTTTTTTTAAATAATTCCACATTTTTTTCGGTTGTTTGATATTTTTATTTATATACTGCGTAAAAAATGCTGACTTTTCCCTTTCTAATGCAGTCGTCACTAGATTTTTAAGGCTCTTATAATACTCCCTAGCTGTCTCTGTTTTTTTACTTTGAGCCCTTACAAGCGCTTTATCCCTAAGGAACATCATATATTTAATGACATCGGTTATCCACGGCTTTGCAACTTCTTTAACCCTTATACGTTTCAGGGGGGCGTGTAAGTCGAAAAGATTTATTAAGGAATTTGTTAAAGTTTTAATTTTAGAATCTAAATCTCCTCCGTTAAGCACATCAGACCAGCAAATGGATTTTAGATCCGAGTTAAAACAAATTAAGTCTATGTCATTAATGAACCGTTTTTCATTGTAGCGTACTAAAGGTTTGGGTTTTTTAACATTGACTTCACAGGTTATAAGAGCATGGTCACTGAGGGATCTATTGTGAAATACTTTTATATTACTACATTTATCTGGTACGTTTGTAATTATAAGATCTAGTAAGCTCTCAGTCGTATCAGTAGATCTGGTCGGTACGTCTACTAACTGCGTAAGATTGTGCTGTGAACAAAATTGGAGAACCTCTCTCGCCTTAGGAGCATTAGAGTTCAGCAAATCAACGTTGAAGTCGGTAGTAAGATAAATATACTCACAGTGCCCGAACACGGCCAAAGACTCGCCAAGAGAGTCCAGAGCTGCAGTTACTAGAACGCTCTCAGGCCTATAAGCTGTACCAATGGCGACCCGAGCGCCAGGCACTACTAGCTCAAGCCACAGCTGCTCTAATTCGGACTCCGGGTGCGCGCAGACGCGAGCACGAACACCATTCCTGATATAGTATCCTACACCACCTCCACGACGACCCGAGCTGCGCGCTTTATGTTTAAAATTATAACCAGCAAGTTCCGGAATTAACAAACGTTCATTGTGCCTTATCCATGTCTCATTCAAAGATATAATGTCAGGTTTAATATTATCTAGTGTGGCCTCCAGCTCGTCTCGCCCTGTATTTAAAGACCGTACATTTAAATGTCCAAGTAACAAACGTTTTTTAATGTTAATAGCCATTTTTGTTTAAACGTTTAATTAAGTAAACGACAACAGGTAGATTTAGTGAGTATGGAATGTAAGTAGGTGTTTGCATGTAAAGTAAGGAAAAGTGTTTATGTGTTATGAGTGTTGGGGAAGCATATCTATATATAAGAACCGCAGCACAATGGAATAAAAAATTCACTATCACAATTTTATATAAATGGCAGACTGTAAAAAAAATATATAATAGCTTGCTTAGATAAGAATCTTCGCCTTTCGACATGAACATTATGAATGAGATATTACTGACCGTGCTAAAAAGAAAGCATATCATATCCTTTTTGAAAACAACTAAGTATATGCTTACAGAAATCACAGTGTAACTACATATTTGAACAAACAATAAATATTTAAGAATTTGATGCAATAATAGTTTGAATACAGTAATTTTAATTATGATATAAATTTTTCTTGCTTGCAATAATTTATATCGATAACAAATAATAATAAAGTTATATACTAGCAACAGGTTAGATATTACTACATAAAATAATATTATTGAGAATTTGGAAGATATCTTAATAAAATCATTTTTGGTTCTAAAATAATTAACGTAAAAACAAACGAAGGTTTCTATGCAAATATTCCTTAATAATCGATAGCAAAAAAGAGTACTACTTGAAAAGCTTACGAAAGTCGTCTTCTTGTCGCACACGAAAAATAGGTTTACCTGGAGCCTCTCTGACCAAGATTTTGCCATCGCGAGTCCAGCAGAATTGCCATTTTTGTTGCTTACACAGTGAGCGCGCCTGACTGAAAAGTAAACGAGTTACTTTGGTGAGTCTTTCGTTGATGTATATCCGGCGCGCCGCCCCCGCTATCTCCATGTCGGTGCTGGTGAGAGTGCGGCGTGCGCGCGCGCTGCTCAGGATCTGGTCGCGCACCGCGCGCCGCGACACGCGAAGCACGATGGGGCGCGGCGGGCGCGGCGCGTAGGGCTGCTGCTGCGCGCCGTCCTCGCGCTCCCGCCTCGCAGGGCCCACCCTGTAGACCTCCACGATGTCGCGCTGATCCACTGACACACCAATCTTGCTCAGAATTACACCGGTTATATGCATAACGTTTTCTCCTGGGTTTTCAGTAATTCCACTAATCTCAAGGTCGTTATTTAAAGAGAGCTGCTCCATATCGTTCACTGCTATTTGTAGATCTTGTAGCTTAGTTGAGCAGTTTTCACTGGTTGTAGTAGTACCTTGAAGCGCTGTCATCTTGGCTTCTTGAGCTGCCAAACGTTCAGAAAGGCTTTCTATTTTACTGTGGCTGAGGGTATACATGTTCCGAAGCTGCTTTATCTCATCGCGTACTTCATCCCGAAAAGAAGAAAATTCTGTACGAAGGCCGCTCATATCATTCCGCAACTCACGTAATTCCTTTATAATTAATTCTGACTTATCCATAAGACTTTCCTGGGAGTCTTCGTACGTTGAAGGAGATTCTTCCGACGTATTAGCATTTCCTCTTATTGGCGTGTTCGTATTGTCTCGCTTTGTAATGCAGGCGACGCAGCACGGGCACAGCCACTTAGTAATATTTTGATTTGTTGAAAGTCCAACGCACGAACGGTGATATATTGCTTTGCACTTGCAACAGGCAGCGCCACCTGATAGAAATTTGCCGCAAGCTCCACATTTGCTCATTATGACGAGATATCGGATACCATCGACAGGAACACTCTTTGATCCAATAGATGGCGCGGCTTTTAATTAGATATTTCGATTATTATAGTTGATAATATTATTATAAAAGTTAATTATATAGTCCAAATATTGCACACAGCTATCAAATTGGTACGATTCTTTATGTCCGTTTATATAAAAGTGTGAAGTCCGGATATGAAGTTGTTTTATTTTCACTCGCGGGCACAAAGAACATCGATTGAAAAGTCCAATAAAAACAATTGCAAACTTTATGCAAACACTTGTGCTACGTCCACACACGTTTATACACACTTTGCAAGTCTTATTTCACAACACAATAGGTAAAAACTATTTTAAATACTTTAAACAAAAATCAGCAAAACCAGCCGTGCAAACTACCCGCGCATTGCATTATGTAATATGTCTGAGCATCGCTAAGTGGTATTAGAGCTGTAATAGCATTCTCTGATGAGATGGGAAATGGCGCTATTAAGCGACAAAATTGTAGGTGTTTCTAATTTAATACGACCTTATACTTTATGTTAAAGGATCTTTGTTATGTCGGGAGACTTATCCTGTTTCTAGCCGCTATAAGTATTTAGATATTTCTTTATAAATATTTTTTTAAGAAGGCAAGACAGAAAAAGGTAAGAAACATTTATTGTGAAATACATTACACATACATTTAAACAATAGATATACTAGATTCTTAAAATTAGACATAGGGTTCAGTAGATCCCGAGATTACCCCTTACAATTTAACAAACACGAAACTTTACTTCTTTATAATCCTATTACTATTATAAAGGCGAAAGTTTTTAAGTATGGATGTATGGATGTATGGATGTTTGTTACTCTTTCACGTAAAAACTACTGAATGGATTTGAATGAAACTTTACCACAATATAGCTTATACATCAGAATAACACATAGGCTACAATTTTTGAGGATTGTAAGGGAGGAAAGGGAGGGTCACAGTTTATATGAAAGTCCACGCGAACGGAGTCGCGGGCAATAGCTAGTATTTGTATATATTTATAAACAACTAGATGTGCCTCGCGGAGTTATTTAGGGAAAATAAATTGTGTACTTTCACGCAGTAAGACGTATCCCATGTGTTAATTCTATAATATGAAATAACAAACTACACTCACAAATAACTTTTACAAAATTTAAAACAGTTGCAAAACGATGTGCTCGTCGTGGCAGCCTTCTGGTCTTACCTAAAGCTGGAACAAATTACGGACGAAAAATGATTACTTTCGCAGGAGCACAGCTGTTTAACAGTCTTCCTCAAGAAATAAAACGTGTAAACTCACTCACTGCATTCAAAAAATCACTAGCAAACTATATTTACAAGGAAATGTTCCTTTCCGAATAAACGAATGCACTGAGTGGGTAAACCAGTGTATGACGACCTATTAACTATTAGTTTGTACTCTATAATTGTATGTTCTCAAGTAAGCGATAATTGTTATCTTTTTGAGAATAAAAATTTTTAAACCTAATTCAAGGTGTTAAAAGTTGGTATGCCAAAATTTATCAAAATCGCTCCAGTCGTTCAGACGTGAAGAAATAACAGATATAAACACTCAAAAATCTTCGCCTTTATAATATTAGTGTAAATTCAGCTACAAAAACTTACTTTTCAAACATTTTTATTTATTTATTTTATTCTGATCTTTTGTGACATATTCTTACTTTTGTATGTGGTAATAAACTTAGTACTTAACTTTTTTCATTTGGGCCCAAACGAGCCCAATTGGACCTATCGGCTAACTATCGTTTTTAAAAATACATTTCTATTCAAACATCAAATTTTGTTTAACAAAATTCATTCACAAAATGTAGCGCCTATCATTTTTATCTTCAAAAATACCATTTAAATTATCTTCCTCCCGTTTTTAATTTATATGAAGCATTCGTGTACAATGCTATAGAAATGAATGAAAAGATCTGATGCGATGTGTTTTGTATGAACAGAATGAATCCGTGCATATGAAAAATTTTTCGTCGTGTTGTTCTCGTATTTTTAACTCGATTTGGAAATAGGTATAGCTTACTGGCATTAATTTAATTAATCTACAAACAATTCAGACTCAGGTAACACGACGCAATGTTGGGCCACTGATGTGTTTACGTTCTTTCAGTTAATACTAGCTTTGCCCAGTGGATTTGCTTGCTTAATACTAGATTATACTGTTTCAAGTTGTGTTCCATTCCATCTACAATGCCATTATTGTTTACTTAAAATTTCACGTTAAATGTCTTTTTAACCGCCTTTAAAAAAGGAGTAGGTTTCTTAATTCGACCGCATATATATTTTATTTATATGCGATTTTATTTATTATTATATGCGAATATTGCTTGTAGCATGGGTTCGTCCTTCCAAATGTGCACGTTTAAACCGTTAATTTGATATTTAACAAAGAATATAAAATTGAATACCGCGCCATCTATAATTTACATTATGTAACCGTAATTTTGATTTTTAAAAGAAGAAAAAATTGAGTACCGCGCCATCTATAATTTTATATATGTAACCGTTTTTGTATATTATAAAGAGAAAAGATTTGGGTTTTTGTATGTCGATGGGTCCTAAGTATATGGGCCAAACTAACAATTTGTTAATTTTGACTTTTTTATGACAAACGCATCCTATTGATATGAATAATCATGTGAGCTATAAAAAAAAAAAAGGAATTTGCATGGAAACACAAATTCTTATTAAAGTATAACGGCATATGTAGCGTGAAATGAAACGTACAAGGTCCAAAGAGTAATTTGAGACTTATACGCTGGGAGTTCCCGCGCGTTTATTTATTGTTCGGTCCAATCGGTTAGTTTGAACTTTGACACTTATACGTCAAACGGAGCAACGGCCGCGCTGTGATCAATACAAAATCTCATTACTGTGTTATAGTGTCACAATTTAGATTAATAACTTAAATATGGTACCCAAGTATCGTGCTAAGTTTAGTAGAAGCCAGAAATTAGTGAAATTTAGATAGATTTTAAAATTAGTTAATGAATATGAATAGTAGTCCCCAGAGAAATGATTTAGGTTATCAACTGGTTCAGTCATTAATTGATTTTATAAGCAATAATATTTAAAAATATTTATTTTATGCAACTGCACATAATACACGTATATTGGCCAATTTGTCACATTGGCCCTTTTATGGTGTTTTTATATGTATAAAATTATAACAAAAAGTAACCTAAAATGGCCAATATGCAGTAAAAAAAAAACTTGTTAAATGTATACATTAAACTATGTAGTATATATAAGGAGGACAATTGTCTTAGCAAACAACCAAAGTTTCATAAAATTCGGTTTTATCAATCTTAAGTTATAGCAAGTTTAAACTTTGGGAGCCTCTCCTGTAAAATTATCATTTTGCATTTTGGCCCTTATACGTAGGACCCATCGATGTAATGAATATACTCAAAAAGTACTGGACTATTTTAATAATGAAGAATGTTAATAGGTATACAAAATCGCTTAAAACTATTGTCCTAGTAGGGCTTGTATCTTAACAAATACCCTAGTTTTTATTTCATTGAAAAAGACCAAGTATTAATGAATTTATAGACATTTCAAATTCTCGTAAATTTTGCGTCCCGTAGCAAGAGCGCGTGAAGCGTGTGACGTCATAACACAACGCGCCCGCCGGCCGCTCGCTGGCAATCCGCGCCTGCCGAGTTACTTATAGTGTTTTATATTGCTTCTTCCGTACATTGAATAATATTCAGTTTACTTAGTGTATATATGGGTCAATCAACTTTTAAATGTCGTTAGGTCGAAAATTTTGAATTTTATTTTTTATTTCGTTTTCCACTTTTTTTTAGATTTATTATCCAGAAAAAATATTACTTTTTAAAATTTTACATAGAGCAGCGCACAGCTAGTTTAAATAAAGCACTTTAACTCCAAAATTCAAACGAACCACGTGAAATTTGTCCCCTGGACCACTGACCTAAAAATGGTTTTTAAACAATGTAAATATTATTTAAGAATAAAATAGCCAGCTTTATTATGAAATTTATATGATGTATTATAACTTTACATGTATAAAAAAATAAAATAACGCAGAACATATGAAATATTATTGCTTAATTTGTCCCCAAGACAACTATTATCTCATACGCAAATTAACTTTTCGATAAAATAGGAAATAATTGTAACTAAGCAACACAATTATATGTGTCAATTTGTTTTGAATTGTAGTTATTGATATGTAAAGCTTCATGAGAAAAATATGATTTAAATAGTAGAATGATATGACTTAGTGTTTTTCATTCTTCTTCTTCTTCGTCGTGACCTCATGACTGAGGGACGTGACTATGGTGCGTCACCCTGGCCACCATTTTCTTCCAGTCACTTCGGTCTTGAGCCATCTGGATGGATGTTTGCAACGAAGCTCCCGTAGCGTCCTGTGTTGCATGAGTCCATCTTGTAGGGGAACGGCCATTTGCTCTCTTTCCTTCAACACAGCCAGTGATTATCAGCCTTTCTAGACTGTCTGGGTCTCGACTGACCGTGTGTCCGAAGAACTTGAGGACTCTCTGCCTACAGATTGTTGAGAGCCGCGATGTTATATTGAGTTCTTTGAGGATTGACTCGTTTGTGCGACGTTCCGTCCAGGATATTTTCAGCATTCTGCGCCAGCACCACATTTCGAACGCGTCAATCCTCGATCTCACCTTCGATTTAAGCGTCCAGGTTTCAGAAGCATATAAGAAGATGGAAAATATAAGCGTTTGCATTAGCCTCTTTTTGGTGTTGCGGCTAATACCCCTGTTTCGCCATAATCGCTCCAAAAATCGCTTTTCATTATAGGGACAATTTAGTTGTCCAAAGGAAAAAATTATGTTTTTCTTTTATTTTTAGTAATTCTAGTCTCTCGCGATGAGTTCTCTTCTTATATTGTTAATATTTCTTATTTCACGTCTGGGCTTCGTCTTGTTATTTTATATATTTTTAGAAAATAATTTGATTTAAGGGATAAAATTGAATACCTTTAATTTTTTTATTAAAAGTAAAAGATAAAATCATTAAAATTAAAATTGATATAATTAATGCAATAACTCCACCTAATTTATTAGGAATTGATCGTAAAATTGCGTAAGCAAATAAAAAATATCATAATAGATATCAGGTATAAAATTATCAGGGTCTCCTAATATATAAGGATTAGTGAGAGTTAAAATAATAAGAATAAATATTAAAATAACAAATCCAATTAGATCCTTGAAAGTAAAATAAGGATGAAATGGAATTTTATCCAAATTTCTATTAATACCTATATGGAATTTTATCCTAATCCTATATGGAATTTTATCCAATTACCTATAGATAAAGAAATCAATTCAACTAATGACAATTTTTTATAATTTTTATAATAAATAAACTAAAAGTAAAATGAAATAATTTTATGTCATACAAATATAATCAATCCACTTACACGTAAAATAGGAATAAAGTTAGGAGTTCTTGCTACAGTAGTAGTAGTATATATATTATTGTGCCTATATATAGTATATGCCCTATGGTGTTAACTTTGCTAATAATACGGATACGGATCATACAGTGCCAGTCACTTCTTCAAGGATTCTGTATCGTTAGTATGGACTTGCCTACCTATAAATTCGAAAGCTTATAAATTAATTCAATATCTGTTCAGTTATATTGGCATGTAGGTATGACACAATATTTACGTGGTTAGAGCAGTGCCTGCCTAAGGTAGAAGTTGTATGCACACATATGTATGCTACAAGTTATTATAGATCACAGTTTTTATAATTGAAAAGAGCTAGAAATGTCCTGCAGTTGTACCTATGAATATTCCGTTCATCTTCCTGATAAACATTTAACATAAAAACAATAAAATACAATCATTATTGTATTGCAAGCAAGTATAAGTTACTACTTATATACTAATTTTACTAAATTAATATTAAAAAGAATATTGTCATTTAAGCTTTAAACAATATTAAATGTTATATAACATAATTATGGTATGTAAAACTTACAGTATTATTTTTATTTTCACCATTAACATCAATGTGAAACCATGTTTGTAAAACTTGAATTAAAAGCACATGACCATGTTTTGCTAAGTATGCCTTTAACATATTGAGGGCATCTTGTGACAGACACATATCAAATTTACAGGACCTTAAAAGAAAGCATATTAATTAATATGTGTGTATTAATTGATATGTATAATATGAAATAATTCTTTAATGTATGGGGTAGTATGACTTTACCTAAATGCTGCAATAGTTGGCCTAGATTCTATTTCTTGTAATGTGTATATAGATCCAATATCATCAAGTAACTGATTCATATAGTCTTTTTCGGGAGTATCATTGTCAATTGTACCATTTTGGAGAGAATTAAACAACTGTTCTAAGCTGTTTGGACGATAGAGAGCTGAAGGAAGGTTTCCATCAATTGGCTGATGGTAGGAGAAATCTTTCTGTGGAAGTGTTGCTGAGTGTCTTTTAAGAAACATTTGCGCTGGTCCCCCATGTCCTCCTCTTAGCATTTCCAAATACAAATGACAAAGAAGAGGTATTAATAGACCTAGAAGCTCATTCTTAACTGTCTCTATCTTAATTTCTTTTATAAAATTAAATAATCTGAAATCCATAAATTACAAGTTATAGACAGAATATATTATTTGGTGATCATAAAAAACAAATAAATTAAATATATACTTTACCGCGTGAACTGGATATCATATTGACTGGGGTCATTGTTAATGCACGAAAATAAAATAGAGTTTGCTCGGCTCGACTCGCATTGTACAATAGTAGCTACAGCCATTTCTTCTGCATTACGGCTAACTGTATTGTTATTATTGAAGACATCAATGTCCTTAAAAATAAAACAAGTCAAATATTTGTTGATTATATTAATTCGTTCTTGAATTGGACAAGAATACAAACCGGGTAATTTCTTCGTTCTAGATAGGAAGTAACAACAGCTTTGACCGCATCATTTTTATTTCTCTTCATTGATACGTTACAGTATTTCTTAACAGTCGGTATATATATTATTTATAAACAAGACGAGTTAATTAATTTATTGTATATCGATGCTCTTCTTGATACCTTACTTTAAATCTATAATTATATTTTTTTATATACACGTGCTTATTGAAATACTAAACTTTCAGATCATATTCCTAAATCCCAACAATATAAATTAATTTTAGTATAATTATTGTAAAATACACTGTATGACTGTGAGTTGTGACTTGTGACTGTTCACAACATATATAAATAAAAACCGGCCAAGTGCGAGTCGGGCTCGCGCACAAAGGGTTCCGTAGCAGCAAATATAATAAACTTATTATGTCAATTTATACACCTGGTGAATGGAGCCTAAACTCTCCCGATATTTTGCCTTGTACTTTTATGTATGAATATTAATTTTATATATGTATTTATAAATATTCCGTGCTATAGGCGTGCCCAAATCGGCTTGTGATAACTGAATAAAGAAGTATATACACCAGCTTCACAATTAAAATTACCAAATATATTATCCAGGTGAGTTTCACCTCTAGTGGTTATACAATTTTGGAGAAGAGGTGTATATCCCGCATTCTGCATAAATTTATGTATGTAGTTTTGTTTGAGGAAATCTTCGTTAAAATCTCCAAAAATCCCCGCCCCCGCGCGAGACCAAGCCCCGCAACTCACGCGCTGCAGCGCAGCGAGCGACCGATCTTCTTGAATCGATGTAATAATAATAATCTATAGGATTAACGCGTTTTAAAAATATTGGTTCGATGGATATGTTTAACCTATTATTACTCAACAATCACATTTGTAATATTAAACTTTATCAAA
>JADANM010005346.1:8545533-8571295 GCA_026213755.1 Eurema hecabe
ACATAATTATTCATGAAGCTTTAGTTTATAGGTGGGTTGTATATGACATTAACTTAACCGGTACAAAAAAGTGGTAAAAAATCAAAGTGAAAAGTTATACAGTTTTATATATTTTATAGTTGCCTCCCTAGTATAAAAATATCACGCAAATTTTCATAATTATATAAAGAATTATACAATGTGGTAAAAGTATAACTGTTCTCCTGTTCACTTCACTTACCTATAACTTGTCAGGTAGTGAACATCGAAGCCAAGTGGACAATATTTTAATTAGTGAACCCCGTGAATCTTGCCAGCCGCCCTCCCCCGCCCCCGCTCCCGCGCCCCGCCCCGCCCCGCGCCCGCGGTTGCTGCCAAATATCGCTGCTGAGTTAGTGCCAACATGAACCTATAATTTAACCACTACAAATATACTGCCAACGTTCAAAATAGTAGCTTTTGTTTTATTGTGGGCAGATTGTAGACGTTGTGAATGTAATGGTGAAGACACTGTGTAGGGAATGCGACCACATGATTTCGTATTAGACGAGACCAGGCAACAATATACCAGACAATACTAGAGCATGGAGCCGCTGATTGAATACAATAAAAATGTTGCTATCAATTGTAATAAAACAATGTCTACCCCATACATTTGCTTTTCTATTTGATAAGTGTCGATGCCATTTGTCTATGGGGTGGGCCAGACTAAACCAAATAGATTATCTTTTAAAAGTTTTACAAGTCGTTGTGAGTGTTTCGCAGTGACATAACTCGCAAAAAGGAAAAAGAAATTGTGAGTTTGTATTTTTGTTTTAACGATAAAAAGAATTTTCTGTCCGTATTATGTATGATAATCCGAGGCGACGCACCTTCAATATAAATTTTTGTGGAGTTCCGTACTTCGTGTGTACGGTGTACCTATTTTTATAAAGCGACAATATTAACATATTTCAAATCATGATTAAATACACACAAGGCTCATAGCTGTGAACACAATATTATCAATTACGAAAATATCGCCGCGTCAATAAGAAACTAGGTTCTACAAACCACTTAGAAAAGCGATTTATATATACAAAATCATTTATTATTTATTTTTATATACTTTTATAAAGGCAATGACATCGTTACAGCGAGTTAAAAATAAGCAAGTATTCACAGTACAACGCAGTACCAATATCGTAGCCGATGAATAAAATAAATATAGAGTGTATCGACTACGGCGTAGCGGCTACGAGCTACGGAACTCGATCGAGAATTCCACAAACTTTTTTCAATCGCCGTGTACCCCATTACGAATCCGCACGGATTTCGCTAAATACTTGAAAGTCTAATTGAATAACCGTGTCGCGGGTACCGGATAATCGAAGCACAGATGAACCGAACTTAGGCCGGATAAGCCGGATCCCGCTTTAAATTTATTGAAAACCAACCGGATTTCAACTGTTTTGTGTAATCAATTTTTGTGGCCGATTTCAATTTAGGCGATCTTGTTTCAGTAATGACATGATGATTTTGCTAATTTTATAGTCGGGAACTAACAAGTAATGTCGCCTGAAGATAGGAAATCACGCCTTTACAAATAATATAATATATTTGATTACATTCATACATACAAAATATACATATTATAAATGAATAATAAATAATGAGGACAAACATCATAATAATGAGTACACCAGTAAATACGTTTATTTGTTAAAGCGCCGTTTGTCATTAATTCACATTAAGTGCCAACAATACATCTCATACAAGAAAGTTCATTAAAAAGCTTTTATGAAAACAAAATGCCGGCTTAAAATGTAATAAGCGTATTTATATAGCGGCTCATTATCGGAGTACATTAATTATAACTTCGGCAAGAAACAAAATTGTCGCGAAACTTCGCCACAATATCAAAACATCAAACGTCGCTCTCATAATTAGTCTGCATTCCTGGCGTGCGCGCAATTATATAGATTGTTCCAGATGATTCGTTACGACATTCCTCACCATTCCTCACCATTCCTCACCATTCCTCCGACTACGTAATGTGTAAACAACCAAGTTTATTTATACGTGACTGTTGTCATTTGTTGTGAAATAAGCCTAGATTTTATGTCCTTGTTTTGTTTTGCACTGTATTTTCATTATAATTGTAACTCCTCAGGAAGCTCGTAAACATTTAAATGTACTTTCTTGCTATACTTTTTTGTTAATCGGAGATTTTTGTTAAGTGACCCAATTAGATGTGATCCTTAAATTGCATTGACTATGATCTGTAATATATGATTATCATTATTATAAAATAATTCAGTATTTTTAACAATTGTCTGTACGGTCGTACAATCCTTTTCGAGTAACCAGCTATCGTTCGTGTTGTTTCATAAAGTAATTCTCCGTATAAAGCGAGCTCTTTGCTTGCTCACGCGATATTTTAAAATTCCCAACCATTCGGGCCAGTTGGCGGTTCGTTAGACTAGTTGTGATTCCGGAGTGCGCTCTCCGGCGAGGTATGTACTGTGTACTCACTGCGGACTACGGAGTACAGAGGAAGGAAGACGCAGCGTCGCAGAGTGCACACTGGACGTTACTTGAGATTTATGTCATTTAAAGGAATTGCAGCTCATAAGCTGATTTTTGGCTTCGCAACTAATAACATTTATTTATTTTATTTCATGTGATATTTTATTTGGATTGTTTAGAAATTAAACGTGTTTTAATGCTTAACTAGAATGCAGTTATTTAAGAAAAAGCAATGAAAGTTTTTTTTTTCATAAAATATCTTACTTTGTATTTCAATCGAAAAATTCGAAATTATGGGCAGTATTAGAAGATTAACTAGGTCTCATATATAAGGTCTCAGTCTAAGTATAAGGTCTCATTAACTAGAATATTTTAAGAGGTTTAAATGGCACACAAATACAATGTCACACAAAACATCTACGTTTAAACTTGATCAAACAAAGCTTGCTGGAGCCAGCCTCTCCAGATTTACGAGTATCTCCTTAATCGCCCCGCCCTCGGAGACGCACACTAAATCACACTTTCATTTAGTCCCAGCGCGGGGCCAGCGCGGGGCCAGCGCGGGGCCCGCGCGGGGCCGATATAACACAACCGCTATGATTGCTTTCTGCTACATTTGTCATTACGCTTTAATACTAGTTTGCCAACTATGTTACGGGTGCTGTTTCGTTGATAGGGGTATCCAGCGGGACGTCTCACTTCAATCGACATATTAATAAACATACATATAAAAAGAGTTAGTGAAAATAAAATAAACAAGCTTTAAACGAGCATTAAATCGAAATTTTATCGTAATACAGTTTGCACATGGACTTGGAAAATTGAACCAAATAAAATAATCGGTTTCAATATGCAATCTAAGTTTGAATATAATTTCGAACCCTTATAATGTAGTTAGTAATGAAGAATAGATTATTCGAAATCCATTTGAAGTCGTTTGACAAGAGCAAGGCACTCGGCTTTGTTCTCCCCACACCAATTAGTGGTGCCCTCGGGGATAGCGAAAATGTTATGCCAATTACTGTACTTATGACTCATATAAATAACCTTGTGTTTCTTTGATAATAGCTTATTATTTTGAGCAAATAACTTGGCCTCAAAAGATGTGAGACATCGATGCGCAAGCTAATATGTCTTAAACTTAATAGTAAATCATTCTGTTTGTCATTAAAGAAGTTCTATTCGAATAATTATAAGATTATTTGTAAGCCAACGTAGATGTGACATGGCGACTGCGTCCCGCTGCTAAAACTGATTCCGATTTATTTTGTTAAGTAGCCACGTTATGAATACTGAATCTACAAAATCAATTTCATCAAGTTCACAACATTAACCTTACTGTATTAGTTAAGATGACAGTGAAAACTATCCATAGTATCTTTTACGTTCTTTCTCAATAGATATTTTTGAATAAAGATATTTTCGACTTTGTTCCAACTTCGTGCAAACGACACATTAACATAAACCGTATCAATTGACCGCAAACGTGCGTCGAGACACGAAGTAGGACAATTTCAATGTGTCGGCATTTTATAACTATTCAAATGTGGAGTTACCAGATTGCGGTGAGGTTCGCGTTCAAATCACACTAATACGATTAATTCTATTTAATTTCGGCGACAGGACTTTCGGAGCTCATATTAATCCGTTGGGTTTCGGAAGGTTTGATCTGAAGTGTACAACCCGTTTTAAGTCAATTACAAAACAACTTCATTCTTAACATACTAGTTAGAAATGTATATTGACAAATGATTACATCTCTTCTTAACTATATCAATACTGAAAAGTTTTGTCCCAGTCCAAGTACAACAAATTTTAAATTTATATTGTTAATTCGTCATCAGATAAGATATACGAAATAATAACTCGTCTTTTAGTAAATGTTGTGTTGCTTGCCAGTATGCAATACGAGTACTATAGGAACGACTACAAGTGCTCTAGGAAGGGTTCGATTTGAAACATTTACACTAAATATCAAGTAAGCTGGCGGACGAGTCGATGGGTATGTGCGTCTCGCCACTCGCCACTCGCCACTCAATAAAGCGTTATATCTTGGCACTACGATACTATAGTACTAAACAGTCGTTGCCAAATTGCGCAAGTCTTTCGGCCGCTGATAGCGTGTTCGGTTAACGCGCGCTGATTTCATTTGGCCGTACTTCTTAGTTGTACCTAAATGCAGTTGCTTTGCGGTTTATTTATTAGTTTGAGTGTTCTCCGTTTATAAGGTATAGTATTTATGAGAAAATTCACAATGTTTATTATAGTCGACATAATATTATATTGGTAGCCTGTAAAGGTGCTTTGTTAATTTACGGACCCTTGTAATTGTGAAAAATAAATATTTTATTTCTACACTGCCAAGGAAATGAAAACCTACAGGGGTAGTTCAGAAGGGATACAGTAGACCCTGCATGCCCTTTGAAATTTGTGAAGCATTATTATGTAATTTTTTGAAATTGAGATATTCATACAAAATGACACAATATTATAATTATCTTTATTGCTTTGGAATGAAACTATACTTAACAGAACAACTAAGCGCAAAGCATCAGTTTTCAACCGAAAAGGAGGAGGTTCTCAAATCGACCCGTTTTTTTTCTATATTTGTTACGCGATAATTCCGCAAATTATGAACCAATTTGAACATTATTTTTTGTTGAATAGGTATTATCATGAAGTCGGTATTATTTTTTTAAATTTTAATTTTATGGTTTACTTAAATACAAAAATTTTGAAATATTCAAATAGTTTTGTCAACAAATATCCCTTATCGCAGGCGAGCTAACGACCGAACGCAGACTCCCCTTATCTCAACTAGAGAAGTCCTCTCGAGGGGACCCGTTCGCTGTTTTTATTTAATTTATAGAGGGATGCATTTCAATCTGAGTGCTTTTGGATCTCACGCTGAGAGGCATTATATTTTTTGTACGATATAATCTTTAATCGACACATTCAGTATTTTGAGAAATACATTTATTTATATACGACAAGAGCAATGACCAAGTGCGAGTTAAAAATATTGCGCGAAGGGTTCTGTACCATTATGTTTACACATTATTTTTGTTAAAGCTTATGCGGAAGTTAAAATTATATGAATATTTGGAGTCGTTATCATTATCCTTATAAATATTAAATATAAGTTAAATTTTTTACTTTAAAAGTGTTATATATAACTAAATATTCTGTCAATATTTCAAACGTGTTGATACTGTAATCAATATCGAGCAGCAATAAACAAGCAAAAAAATCTCGTTTGTTGTATGAGAGCCCTCTTGAATTTTATTATACTTGTAGTTATGGCGACAATAGAAATATTTAATTACCCATGAATATCTCAACTTTCTGACTAGCACGGTTGGTGACAAACAGACGGACTGTTTTATTTTTCTATACAGAAACCTAAAAACTGTAACCCGACTACATAATAGGTAATTAGAACTGACATAACATCCGCACCATTCTTATGAATCTTTTGACACAACATTCATTAAATACGGATCAGCAGCTTAGGCGGTACGGTATTACGTAGAGTGTAGACAACACCAACATTTATACTACAAAATGTCGGTGCATAATTTAGGTTACATAATATTTAAGTTACAATTATTTATTTATGACGACACTTTTATATCATCTAACTGTATTTACTATACCTAATATAATTACGTCAGAAAATCCTTATTGTTTTCGAACAACCTTTTACTAAATTTAGCCAATATTCATTGTTACGCTCCTGATTTTGTCATCAATTCACGAGATTTAAATCAAACCCATCTAATGAATTACACGAACAAATGACTCAGACAAATGGAGCTCCAACCGTCGATATTGCTGTGTAGGCCGATGGCCGATACGAATCGTCTTCGTCGAAAACTTAAACCTCTCGAGATTTGCTCACTCAGATCATTATAAGATTCCTCCTGACTTGTCAGAGTTTGTTTGAAATTATTTTATTAATATGTTAATATGTATTATTACATTGCAATATTACAAAATAAATACCTAAAGCTTTTTTCCTAATACATTGTAAAAGTACCTTATATTCGAAGGGTTAAATTACATAAATATTAAACAGTAGTAAAGGTATGAAAAGATTTATTTAAACAAACGTATATATGTTCAAAGAGTTGAATATAGTTGTCTAAATTTAAAAAAGGATTCCGTCATTCCATTTCGTACTCACTTCCCTGACCACTTCAGACTATCTTGCTCAATAGAAAGCGAGATACCCTTAAACTATTTCAAGAAACCACTAAATGCCACAGTTTCACAACCATAATTACAGCGTCGTTAAAATTGTAAGCAAGAGCTCGGCGCGGGGCGAGGGGGAGGGGGCGTCCCGCGGGAACCCGGCCTCGTTAATGTTTTATACCTCCATTTCCACAATTGTTTTTCAGACTTTCTATTGAATTACTGATTGTACTTCGTCGGTGTTTTATTGGTTGCGATTGGAGGCTTGAATACTTAGAACAGGCGTGGGTGACTGTACTCGGGTTGAGGTTTGATACTCTTTGTTGTGTCAACGCCTGTTTAAAAACACCAAAGTATATCTATGTAAGTTTTGCTGAAGCAGGAACATGCATTTAATTAGACTATACAATATATAGTCTAATTTATAATCCATAGTAGTATTGAAATTAAATTTTCCTTTATATGTACTGTATGTATGTTGCTTCTTATTTTATGCTTTTACGTTACGTTTACGTTTTATGTTTTTAGTGAACTTTCTCTTCATCGAAGGGGGGATATTTCCTGGCCATCATTCTGAAAGATAGTATTTCAAATACAAATAATACTTGTCTGTAAAGTTGAGCGTATTCGAACAATCAAGCTCTATAGAGCTGTCAAATCTTTGTAGAAACCAATTTATTATTATGTTGCATTTTGCAACACCACCTTAAAATCCAACTAAATTTGCCATCACTAAATGTGGTTAATTATTATCGATGTATTAATAGTCACAAGTAATTAAAGCACGTTCTCATTGTGGATCCGGGATCGTCAAAGAGCCTCTAAGCTTGCTTCAACGTTTAGGGTTGCCACTTACAAATTAATTAATTACATTTGTGTTTCATTCTTCCAAATTTTGTTGATCAATACATTGTGTGTAATGTATAAGTAGCTGATTGTAGTAAAATAAATAAATAACTTTGAAATAAATAATTTTTTTTAATAAAACTATAGCTATCCACTATTCACCTCGGGGTAGCTAGGTGTTCAACCCAAAACTATGCCTAATTTTGGGTTGAAAATAAATATCATGATAGAACAGATAAGTTGTTAGGAATTTCTTTTGTTTTTATTAAGTGGTTTTCTTGTGTTGTGTGAAATAAATAATAGATAATATTCATTTTACGAATTAAAAAAACACCTAGGTTATTAACAAAAAAATATACAACTTATATAAGGCTATCAGCATTTAAAATTTATTAGTAGGCACGTGCTATTTCTAGATATTCAGCTTAGCGATACATAATTTTAATTGTAGTGTGAAAAATAAAACAAAAGCTGTGAGTGGCAGCCCTACCGGTGTAACACAATATACACGTTGGCTCATGTCCCATTATGCTGAGGTCCAGGCATTAACAGGATATTGTCGCCTGTGCAAATCTAGACTTAGCCATTGATATATCTAGCTTAGATATTGTCTAGACTCTGGACTGACAGCCCTGCTTACTGCTACCTGCGTTGTTTAAAATATTTCTTATGATATTAAATATCTTTAAAGAAAACACAGTAAAATATTATTTTAAAACAAACAGCATTTTAAAAATAAAATATGTGAGCAATATAAATCTTTCTCAATTTAAATCTTTATTTAAAGTTATTACCGGTTTCATTTTTCAGTTTTCAATAAAAAGCATTTTTTCGATAGAAATTGTAGTATTTTTTGTTTCTCTCAAATATTAATTCCAATCCCAACAAGATATAACAATACGAAAATAAAAAAATAATTCAAGCTCGCATAAAGAAGGCGAAAAAAAATCAAACGTCAAACAATTGACGTGAAGGATTATAAACAAAGGGAGGGTATAAGCACGCGAAGCACGCGCCATGTAAATACAACACGTGTGGCGCCCCGCGGGACCGCTCGCGATTGTTTGATACATCTATCGCATTTTATGCCGCTTTGAATTATAATGTCCGACTGCTGATCCGATTAAGGGTGAAACGAATTTGACAAAGTACTCCGACCTTGACGTGATATTATAGAAATTTTTTATTTCTTATTATTGATATCTATTTGAATACCATTTGTTGTAAAACAGGATACGGGATAAAGATTTCTAGATAATAATTTTGTTAACCTCAGACTTTCTATGGGGAGTGGTACAGTCACAGAGTGATGCCAGACCCAGATTAGGACTCAATATATTCTGTGATAAATTATTCTCTGTTAAGTTATATTTTTCAAAAAAGAAGACTACGACTTGTTTCTACTTCATACTAATCCAATAATTACTACAATTTAACAGAAAATTATAAATTAAAAAGTTAGACTTGACCACCAGAATCACTCGAGGACAGTTATGCAATTATTTTTCAATTTATCTGTAAGTATAACAAAGGAAACGATTTTCGGATTATGAATCCGAGATAAAACATTAAGATTATTAAAATCCCGAAAACAATTAACGGAGGCATTAAGAGGGAAGGAGAGGGAGAGGTAATTATAACGTGGCCGCTCATTACGAACACAATTATTTTTCTCAAAAGTAATGTTCTGAGAGAAAGTGATTTGCACATTTGAACGGTTTTGGAAGATTCAAGATTAGCTAAGGTTTTGAATGAATGTGTAATTTTTGTGATATATAAATGAATATTTTTGTTACATTTTAGAGTTGAGTTTATATCTCCGATCGCTTATAGTTATACTTCACCATGTTTTAAATTCTATTTGACACCGGCTTGTCTTATTATATTCCTATGAGCAGGATAGATGCCTGATAGTAAGTAACCTTCTCTTAAACATACACAGAGACTCTCTCGCAATGGCGTTACTGGCCCTTAATGTGAGAAAATTCAAAAAGTTAATATAACGACGATAGCCACATCATATTTCAAATTTTCAAAATAAGTTAATACAATAAATTTAACCCTCCAGCTGCGTACGCAATATAAAATAATACCCCGATTCAAAATTTGAGATAAGAGAGACAATTTCATAAAACAGGTCGCATATCTTTGAACCCATTTCTTCGTCAGCCGCTAACCGCCAACCGCTAACCGCGAGTCCCCGTGGGTTTAATATTATATGACGTTCGGTAAAAATATACATTAATGAACATTGCTAGGGTCTAATCTTCAAAAGAAAAGCTTTTATATTTTTGAATAATTTATTATCCCAAATTCAAATTTCTTTGCATTTGAATTGAAAATTGAGTAGCTTTTAAAAAATGGGTAAAGTGAAATTAGAATGTTACATTCATGAATATTATACTGTAGTGTTGATAATGCTGCATATCTCTTTTTAAAACAACTATTACTTATTTAAAGATCAACTGCCGTATAACAAACATTCAACTGATCTAGCTCAGGTCCGGGAGAGATAATTAACTCGACAAAATAATCGTAAAGTCTGAGCTATTTGAATTGCTGATTGCTGAGCCTGGAGCTACTTGTTGCGAGGGAGTGTAGAGGGTATTACGGGCTTCACAACTGAAAGGCTTAAAGGGTTCCCTATTAGTATTAAAGGCTACGTTGTCGAATTCTGTCAGTCTTCTGTATGAATGCGATGCTATGTAATTGTTATTTGTAATTGGGTAATTGTTTTAGTATTTATCATGTGTAATACATGTTACGACGTTGCGATTGAATTGGAATAAATAATATAATGGATATAAATCTTCGTTTTGATTTTTAACACTTCTATTATTGTTGTTGATGAAGACGATGCAAAGAAACAGGTCGTAGTATTTGTACATAAAATGATCAAACTAAAACTATGATGAACATTGTACGTAGCGATCTAAATTTTGGTAACAGATCGAAACGGTAACATTTTGACCTGATTTTATCCTGTACTATAGGTAGTACAGGACCCTTCACAGGTCGAACTCTCACTTGTCTTGTTTTAAATGGCATCCGTTGACTTCCAATGAATAATAGAGACTTTATTTGGAGCTCGACAATTTGTAATTATCCGAGCGACCCTCACGCGTCGCGGTCGTCATTTTGCGGATTGGGCCGCCTCTAATTTACCGTCTACTGCTCTACAAATAAAATAAAACCCTATTGTCTGATGGCCCTTGATTGCTTCGCACAATGCGAGATTAAAAAGCAAGTGAGAATACCAATCCGTGTGTGTTTGTGTCTGTTAACTGAGATGAGTGTGTTGTGATAATGTTGGGCGCAAAAATGTTATAAATATGTATAGAATATAGGTAGGATACCTTCAGAGGAAACAATAAACATACATAATTTAATTTTAAAGCAAAACCGCAAGACACAAGCTACTTTCATTTTATATTTTAAATGTTTATAAATTAAATTAATACTAAAAACTTAAGGTTTTAAAATAATATATTAGATATATTATTTATAATATACTTTTTCAAGAAAAGTGCCAAAATGTTGATTTTAGTTTAATAACGGGTGAGTTGTTAAATGTTTTCATACGTCTACGTTCAATGTCTACTATAAAATAAATAGAATAGATGTAAGATATTTCACTTACAGAAATACTGTATGTACAGTGTACTCGCTCGACTCAGTACAGTCAGTAGCATGTACTCGTATAAGCAGTACACACACCGAACTCATTCCGTTCGTTCTAATCCGACGTCCGACGGTGTGTACTGACGGTAATCTCAGCTCAAACATGGAAATATTTATTTTTCAAACCTGCCTTAAGATATATTTTCAACAAAGTCTCTTGATACACTATTTAAACAAACAATTTAAGCCTTTAAACACCATATTACCCGTATACGTTTACTACGAGTTTAATATTTAAATCATATGTTTATAAAAAAAATAAAACTAGTCATTAAGATTCGCATGTTGCAAAGTTAACTGCGTGCTCATATCAATTTCTTAAACTAAAGCTATATACATTACTAACTACCTTAAACTATGTGTATAAAAATTTCTAAAGAAGCGGACATATTGATAGATAGGTCACAATTCCCTTCCTCATTATCCGGGCCAAATCCCGCGACGTCCATTAATGGCAATCCAGAAGAAGTCAATTGGGGTAGCTCGCGGACCGGGTGGGGTGCGATGAACGTTAAATTAAAACCTCACTAAAGACCCGCCGCCTAATTGCTACTCTTCACTGGATACTCAGATTGATTCTCACTCGAGCGACTCCGAGACACTTCTCTTTTAATTTAAAAATATAATTGTCAAATGTAACCTTATGAGAACGGTTATTTCGTATTAATGTTCCATTAAGGTACTCATTAATTTGTTATTTCGTTATCTTAGATACCTTTCCTTGGTCTGATGATTTCTTTGAGATTGAAAATGGAAGCCTTCAAGTTAAGTTTCATGAAGACACTACAGGAATGTGTTCATTTTTCAGTAATAAATAGAAAAAAACACACTAAAATTATATCTACAATAAATTTAAATTTAAAATTAATTTGTAATTAGAAATATAAATTTCTAACAGAATCACATCCAAACCTCGATGTTTTAAAATAAAATAATATATCGCATCGGTTTCAATCATAATATTTTTCTTCT
The DNA here is from genome assembly GCA_026213755.1 of Eurema hecabe. Taxonomy (NCBI): domain Eukaryota; kingdom Metazoa; phylum Arthropoda; class Insecta; order Lepidoptera; family Pieridae; genus Terias; species Terias hecabe. The sequence continues at coordinate 8,557,714 of JADANM010005346.1, forward strand.
ATCGCCTTATAATAATTACAATGGTTTTAAGGACAATACCTCGTTCATTATGCATGGAGCAATCGAGCCGATGTTTGGTTTCCGTTAGCCGGCCCTTAGTGCATGCGATTAGTTGCCAATCGTGCCTTAATAATGCATTGTAGCTAACTGCGTGCTAACACCGGGACTAAGACCTTAGGCTTTATTGCTGGCCTGGAAATGATGGTTACAGTTCCACTCCAAATTTATCGTACACTAGCCGTGTGCGGCGGTTTCGCTTGAGGACTCACATTAAGGTACTTTAGCGTTATATTTAATAGACTACATAATATATAATATTCACGAAAGAAGCTATTACATAAAAACGTTTAATATACTATCAGTGGTTCCTGATATGAGTACTCCAAACACAAAAATCAGTAAACAATTTTACTTCCTCTTAAAGATAAGATCACTCGTTCAGCTTTAAATAAATAAGTGTAAAATATGATCTCAAAAAACTTCTTGACATTACGAAGATTCCATCTACTAAAGTCTCACCTACGCGACGGTTCAAACTGACGAGTTCAGTTAAAACTGCGAGAATTCCACTCTGAGCTCATAATTTAGTTAAAAGCCTATCTTGAGAATGACGAGCTAAGGTTCTATATTTATTTTGATTTACATATTTCCACAATTCTCGACCTACTTCATGTTATATGGCGAAAATATTAAAATTTTTAATAAGAGAACCGGCGCGCTATTTGCATAACACTAACATTACAATTCCTTGCTCTGCTTTGTTCTCGAGAATAGCAATATTATAATTGTTCTAGTTGTAGTGCTCGGTGCTCCGACTTGTTTATGTAATGCCATGTTATATTATGTGTGTTCAACTTTGCCGATTTGGTACTCAGTATAAGTTGGTGTTCTTCTTTTTTAATGTATCTTATTATTGTATTTCTTTTCAACCGCCTAACAAATGTTTCCTAAATTCAGCTTTGAAATTACTTTTATTTGTTCATGCTTCTATTTTATTGCATCCGTGTTTTCTATTTATCTAAAATCTTCGCATGTGCCATCCGTTTGAGAATTTCATTTCACAATCGATACAATATTATGTGTTTAATTTGAGACGAATATTTAAAGGAAACAGTACTAGCCCAGTACGTCGGTTACTCCAATATAACTAAATATCGCAAACAGACTGCTACTCGTAGCAATAATTCTCAATAGGAATTAAATGAACGTCATACAATCCGTTAGAGGTGATATTTCAATCAAGATAAAGCACAAACACACACACACTCACACACACACACACACAAATACACACACATACAGATAGGTACAATGTATATGCAGCCGGAGTCAGGACGTGCAATTTATTGATAGCATTTGATCTCTCGGGATATGTCAACTGTTAGCCCGGCGTGAATACATATGAAGTGTGGCTAATATCCTTAGTAGTTTCACATCCTGTAGTGAAGTGTCCAGTGCAGATAACTTGTTATTAAATTAGGTAATCGAAGAGTTCACGCCTCAGCTTAGATTACGGAAAATACCTTTATCTAGTACATAGCAATATACCAAATGAAACGTCAGCAATTTACGTCGTTTTAAATAAATTTATACTATAAAATTATACTTTAACCTACTAAACTGTCACTGTTCATCGAGTTGCGCAAAAAAAACAGCTCGCCTGCCTGCAAACATACACAGAAACAAACTCTTGCAAAAGTAAAACTATACATAAAATCATACTTTGCCCCGTACAAAAATTTGAACTTTACTAAGTCGCACGACATATTTTGACATTACACACAAGTTATTTTTATATTTGGTACCGGGCTTAAAGATATTTTTTACTATCAGCAAACTTTGTGTACTAGCTTTATATCTCTTCTACACTTTGTTACAAAAATCATATATGTCTTATGCCTCCAATGGCCTCAATAAAAACCTCCGCAGCAGTAACTCAATACTGCGTGCTAAGCCTCGTAAAATGCAAAATCAATTGTAAGACGGCGCGAGTGTGTGCCCCTGCCCCCCACCCCCCTGCACTGTGCACTGTGCCAGTGCTCTGTGCTCCGAGGTCTGCGCTCTGTGCACACATCGTCTGAGACGGCTCATGAACCATGGCTCATATCTCTCTAATGGATGCCGGTGCCATGTGCTCCATATTAATTCAGCTATATTTTAACGCATTTGCATACTTAATTGGTATCTTTTGTCTCATCATAATTAACTTCGGGAGTTATTTTGTTTAACGCGCTTCATTTAAATTCCGCTTGCTTTCCGAATTGTTTTCTTTTCATGCGTTGTTTGTTTCGGGATTGCAGTTTGTAGATTTACAGAGATTGTGAAGTTATGAAGCTTTAAATTATTTCATGACACAGTATTATTCAGTTTCGCTACTTTAGTACCAAATAGTGAATATTACAAAATAGATTGAAATACCAAGTACATACATACCTATCTTTAAACATGATTCTTCAAATAAAGATGCATTCATCTTACACAGACGATAATTTTTAATAAAGGATAACATTATTTTAGAGTACAGAATACAATATAACAACTAATACCTTCATAATCATTACAACTATGTCCCGGATTAAACTTTATTTAGCGGATAATAAAATTCATGAGTGATTCTATTTGATTAAATATTAAAACGGCACACGTTTCAGAGTCCCCGCTCATCAGGTATTCTAATGTAACAGTGATGTAATATGCACCCCCAGGTCCGTGTACTGATGACGCGAATTTGTGCGCCACTTTGAAATGTATCCTGATTCAATTAGGATCGTTTCTTTGATACTTTACAACGATTTTTATTACGTTTTTAAGTTAATAGGTGACATTTTTTAATGTCTTTTATTTTATAGGTAAGCCACAATAAGATACAGTAAATTATTTAAGAACGCTTCTGCATTAGAAAGAAATACAAACTGTCGTGTTTATCATATGATTCTGGGCTTTGGGTATATATAAATAAAAGTAAAATTTGTCCTTGTGTTACGGGATATTTTTTTTGTCTTATATTAGTATTGTACAAACTCTGCCAAGCGCCGCGATATAAATATGTTATAAATATTTTTTTTTCCTCCTACAGAAGAATTATATAATATTATATTTTGTAAAACAGATAGTTTAGTTGAAATAAAACAAATATGTATAAAGAACTTGTCGTTTATTTATGCTTATGCAGATATACATACTAACTGGAGTGATAGTCGGTACGGGACGATAACGCTAGCGAAGATACTACAGATATGTAGGTTACAACAATAGGAGTGCAGCGGGCGCGCAACTTGGACGAAGACAGACATTCAAATGAATTTTTCCATAAAAATATTTCGCTTAAAAACGTAGGCAGTATGTATCATGTAACAAGAGATGAGAAGAGCAAAAATATACCTAATTAATTCATTTTTCGTATAATTTCAGAGACCAATATGGTCCTATCAGTACTGTCTTTCATTGTCTTTATTAGAAAGAGAAAAAATATTGGAGTTCCCCATCTGTCTTTATCAGTTGCAACTTATGACTGAGATTTTGTAATTAAGTTAAGTAGGAAAGTTTATCTCTTCTATATGTTTTGAAAAGCTATACGAGTATGTAATTTCCTTATACGATTCGATCATTTTTTAAATCAATAAGCTTTTAAGAGCTTAATAATAATAACCTTTACCATTAAAAAAAATAAGGAACGTAACTGTACGTCTGTAAGCTCATCTAAGTCGCGTGCCGACTGCTGTACAACAAAAGTAACGGGAACCTATAACCAGAGTTTATTTTGAGAAAATAACTATAATATATATTTATATGCAACTTATTAGGTGCGAGACAAAATTACAAAATTAGTCCTAGAGCATAACTAATGAAATAACATACAGTTTACTTTATATATATACATATATAAGATGCTACTGCATTTGGCAATATGGTAAAGAAATAATGTATTTTAAATGATTAATGGAATATGTAAAACGATAAATTATTACCTCTAATAGTATAAATGAGAACAATAAATGAAACACCATGTCGATATTATGACCAAGCACTATTATAAGGATTATATATTATTTTCTATAAATATTTTTTCTTCAATATCCATATAAAACGACTTTACTCTATGACTAGTGAAAAGGATACCACATTTCTTATAATTTTCATTTATGTAATCGAATATAAGATGGAGAATATAATATGGTTGAAACATGTACCTTGAGGTACTCCATCAATAACATTTTGCGCGAGGATAATTTTGAGAACATAATATAATAGGGATAAAAAAATTAAACATGGAATCCATCACAGCAGTCAAAACAACTACGAGCTACAAACTTTAGCAATCGTTGTTTAAATATTTACCAAACTTTATACAATATTATACAAACGCCTTAGTTTTGATATTACAAAAGTATCAAAAATCATTACTTGTTGCTTTAAAATAAACGAGGTGACTAGATCTTAGAGGTAAACGCAAAATTAAATAATAAAATAGCTAATATTCAGTCTTTTATTGTGTCAAAGAAACTTAAATTCATGGTACTGTTAATTTAGCAGCAACATTCTATAACACTGTCTTATAACAATATTCTAGTGAGACGTGTCCAGTCACTGTTGTAAAAATCATTGAGATCAGCACAAAAATATAACACGCTACCAACAACAGAAACAAAACTGTAATAACAACTTGATAATATGTAAATCTGTGATAAAAACAATATTCAGAAAGTTAAGATGTAAAATAGTAAAATGTCAACTTTAAAAAACATTAAACAATCAGAAAAATATACAATAAATGAATCCGTTATTTAACAGTGTCTGGTTTCTACAATAATTTATATAAATTCATGTTATGTTTAGGAAAGGTTTGTATAGTTGGCTAAGTCTTTGCCGTTCTTGTACATGGAGGTGATGATAGGGTCCAAGTTATGGTACTCCTTGCCGGACCGAGGACGAAGGGTATTGGTTGGCTGACGGCTTAACCTGCAAAACGTAAATTGATTAAATTTATTTGAAATATATAAATCTTTCATTAATAAATAAAAATAATATAATTAATGAATGCTGTTTTACCTCACTCCTGACTGTGTATCTGAGGAAGATTGCGAAGAAGTCAAAGACAGGGTTTCTATGTAGTCTGACATGTCGGACGTCCCGCTCGATGTGCTGTGCGTATCCATAACCCCTGTAAACATAATAATATTATATTTATATAAAAATGATTAAAATAGATATCATCATTATTTTGGTAAATTAATACCTTTCAACTGCTTTGGTGGTAGCACTGGTACCTCAGCTTCTGCTGATGATGATTTAGCTCGTATATTTGCCTTATGAATCTGCATCGACATGCCTCGCAAAGGATCTGAAGATTTAGACTTCCTCGGTAAAGACGAATGAACGCAGCCTGTCGCGCTTCCACGTAATCTCTTTTGCATCATGTAATGATACCTCGATTGACCCGACGTAAGAGGCATTTCAAATTCCTGAAATTCACTGCCTTGCTTCATGGAACAACTCGACACACCAGAATCGTTAGAGCTAGACGAATCTCTGTTTCCACTTTTGCAAGGGACGCTCGAGGACCTCTTTATTTGAGCATTGTCCATGTGCTTGTTTCGTAAATGAGGTAGGTCTTTGGAATAACTGTCGTCCGAAGTTTTATTATCAGATCCCGACGATTTGCAGCAGTCGTAGCATTCTTGATCGTTATTTTCACAAGGCGATGCGAGCCTATTTTCTTGGGCCAAGTTTCTCAATGTTTCCAAAGACGACGACGTCATGTGACTCCCTATGCTGCTATCAAACTCTTTCAAATCTTCAAGCACAGGCGCCGAGTCCACAGAACTCGATCGTTTTTGCAATGATTCTCTATTACAGTGAGTTGCAGGAATTTCTCTTGATGAGTGACCGTTGAGCGTCGGTATACTCTGGGACTTTTCAATATCAACGTGATATAGCTTCTGCACAGGATGTTTTAAGCTCTGTGACCAATTTGGATTGGGTAACATTGGTGTATAACCCAAATTGGCTCCTGTTCCACGATATTCATAAATGTTGTTTGCTTCTTTTGGTGGTTCCATCAAAAGGTACTCGTCGCACCTACCTTTTGAATTATGCTGACGTTCTTTTGAGGATTGGCAATGTCCACACTTTGTGCACAATTTCTGTTTCTTCGGCAAAGTATGAGAAGCCATGTTTATATTTGCACTAAGTGCGTCTAGTTCACTCTGTGTAACGCCGGCCTTTTTCAATAAGTCCTTAGCATTTTCATAATACTCCAAAGAAAGCGCAAACTCTAAATTTTCATAATTAGCATGCGGTCCTTGGAATTCTTTTTCATCAGATAGTTCCATGTTTTGATAATTAGTAAAGCCTTGTTCAGAAGATCCTTGGCTTGAATCTTTGTCTGTTGAAGTGCTTTGACGATTAGTTTTTCTAGAGACATCTACGGTGGCATAGAGAGCGTTGTCAGCATCCGGTTTAGCTATATCTGTAATTACCTTATCACTACTACTGCTCCGTTTGCAATATGGAAGGCCGATTAGATTGTTAGCCCAATTTGTTACTTTTTGACAGGGACAATCCACTGGTTGTAAGCTGTCGTCACATTCAACTACAATGGGTTTCTTTTTAGATCCGAATTTGAGGATGCATCCACATTGTTTCTTTAATACTAATGATCCTGGTAGTGAAGTATTTGTTACTTGGAAGAGATCTTCAGCAAGTGATTGTTTGATTTTTTTAGGTGTGTCATAGTGATCTGCATTATCAACCTGAAAAATTACAAAAAAAATATTTTATCGTGAATAAGGCACAGATCGTATTTCATGTTTAAGAATAAATAATAAATTATTAATGTATTAAAAATAATAAAGTAGTGTTATAAAATGTGGCCTGACATGTTTTATAACTTACCTCCGCGTGTAATGTTTTAGGCACATCATAATTTTCGTAAGGTCCAACCTTCGGATTATGTACTGATATAGGAACATCGTCGTTTTTTGGGCAATTGCATGGCTGTTGAGGCAGTGGAGCGGGAGGTTTCATCTGGTCATACCGAGCGGGCTTCAGGGGCCGCTCTGGTGGCCGGTCATGACAATTACACTTCATGTTTTTTATTACTCTCGGAGTTAAATACTCAGCGCTGCTTGAAGAATTATCAGAGTGATTTTCAGGTACAGCCTCCATAGTCCATTCAGGATTAAAATGAGTTCCTGGAGTCAAAGCGACTGTTGATGATCGCGACATCGCTCCAAGTTTAGATTGGCAGTTACTGCAGCGCTCTAAGGTGACATGGTCGGCGCCTTCCCACGGCGCTTTTGGTACTTCACTTTCTGGCCGATACTCTTGCTCGAACCTTTGCTCGTCGGAGGGCCAGAATATGGAACCATCGCCACAATCTTCACCGAAATAATTATCTTCGTATATAGCGCTCGCTGAGTCTGGTATAGACTGATCGAAGGTTTGCGTGTTGAGATCTGACATGCGCATGTTAGTCCTTGACTTGTTCCTTTCATTACCTATAAAAATAAAAATATAATAAATAAATAAATAAATAATTACCATTTACTTAAACATTTATTGAACTATATAAGGAAATATACCAGCATTGGAGCGCGAGGAACGTGGTGTAGACAGATTGCCATGCACGGCTTCGTCAAAAGCATCTGAGATATTTTGTGCCTGGTCGGTGATGAGCATGTGTAAGCCTTCGCCCTTGCCGCAGTGGGACCCGCCCTCGAAGCAAAAACGACCCTCCACGACACCATAACGTCTATAATGAGACAAGGAAATGTATTCATTATATAGTAGATATTATGATAACAATTTTACTTGACATAAGACGGTCCTTACAATATTTCAAATCTGAATTTTAAAATAATTATTAACGGATTTATTAATTACCTACACATATTTTAGTTAGATATTGTATTTAAGTTGTAGCACACTAACCAGTTCAACCTTTTTTACACAGTATCTAAAAACAAAGACCTTAATATCATCACATTTAATAAAGCAAAGGTAATCCTATAACCCTCGTTTTACCGGATACATTTTCGCTAGGAATAAATATCTACATAATAACAACGAAACAATGCATTTAAGAAACCCAAATAGATACTAGTTAATACGCAAACTTCCCTTTGTGGTCCCAGCCATTATAAGGCAACTTCTCGTGTACATGTTTAAGCTGAAAATTGCAGCGGAATATAAAGCAAAACTGGGAGCCGCGGTTACTAACTCATAGCAACTCATACGCTCCTTCGTAATAGCGCGCTCGACGTAAAAGCATCGGTCGAGTGCACCGTTTATGCTTACATTGTGACACTTTTAGACAAATTCGCAGTTTGTTAACCGCTTTCATGCAGAGCTTCGTAAATTTTACATTAAACAAGATGTTACGCTGCAAAACAATAAATTTTGCTGAACTTTTATTATTCTATTATATTTTATGACATACAGTTTGATCGCGAATACATTTTCATTTCAGTTCTGCGAGTGATAAAGACTTGTTTACTGTACGATACATTGTTACGCTCTGGCAAATTTCGAAACTATTCGAGTTTCTACGTCTTAAAAATATGCATTCTGGCAAGGCGGAAGACAAGATGGCGTCGGCGTGGCGCGCACGAAATGGCGGAAGTCGACACCATTAACTCGACTAGACGGACTACATAAAGCAGATGTTTATGGGCCACCGCGAAATGATCGTTTTATTGTGCCGTATATCAGATGGCTTAAAAGTAACGTATAACTGTTTTATTTGTTATTTTATGTCACAGTGTTACGCTCCTATAACTCAGCAAGTCAATCTGTGTGAATGGTTTTGCATCAAATCAAGCAAGATATAAAATGTTAGTTTACAATTGCAACTACGGTAAAGAAAACAACAGTAAACTTCGTGACTGTAAAAGTCAAAAGATAGAAAACTGTGTTCTTGGGTACCGCAGAGTTTTTTTATTTATTTACATAAATAATTACCTCAAATGTGCTAGCTCCCACAAGCCCAGTACTCTAGGCGGCACTCCACTAGTGAGAGTAAACCTTTTGCCTTGTAGATGTAGTCTAGCCGGCCCTGCCGGCAGCTTCTTCGACCCCGTGCCGATCATCACAAGGAACTGCTTAGAGGAGCCGAGAAGACTCCCCACCTTGACCTGCCATGCGATGAGCCTCTCTCTAGTTTCAAATGCCAGAACCACAATCACATCCTGACAAATTATGGCTATTGTGTTGGATTCCTTGTCTAATGTGAAACCGGACTCAAAGCCGAGGAAATGTTGCAACGAAAGAGATGCTTTTGTCTGGCCCTTCTTATATCGGTCTTTTGGGTCGCGGTACAGTTGTAGGTGAAGGCAATCTGTAACAAAATGAAATACTCTTGTTATATATCTGCATCGAGGACAAAACGAAATGAAAAACAGGTGCATTATTTATCCTAAAAATCTACATTCGGTCGTGTTATGCAGTATCTGTAATACGGTTCGTCGATTTTCATCCCCTTTCCTTCCTTCGTTTCTCGTCTCCCTCGGGACTACCTGGGTTATATATGCTAACGATGGATGTTATTTGTATTTCGTGAGTTGCATGTTTATTTTCGTGTAAATCAAAATTCTAGTTATAAGAGGAAAATCGCGTTCAGTCCCGGTTACTAGCGCGATTTCCAACGCGTGTAATTAGCAGACCTTTATTTCCACAAAGTCAACTCAGTCACTCTTTCAAATCCAGTTCCGATAATGAAGGCTCCTGACACGTGGAGTCAGGCTCAATTAGGACGTTCGGATCGAGGCCAACGAGTTTCAAGCTACCTACGGTAAATTTTATGACAGAATACAAAGTTTTCGAAATGTACGTTTGAAATAAAATAAAAAAGAGACATTCCCACTACTTAATGTTATGTTACAATTAAGCCGATAATAAATATTCTTTAATTTTGGGTAAGCTGGTATCATAAAATCACAAATATGAACCAGGACTAAAACAAAATAACACATGAAATTGTTATTTTGATAGATTGAAGTCTGAGTTGTTGAAATACATTCAATTGGCAAAACATAATATACTTTCATACAAAATATTTTAAAAATATATTTCGATTAAAACAGACTTTAAGATATAAATGAGAATTCATTCAAAAGCTTCAGATGCAATAAATTAACTGCTCTACTTAACTCCGAAAGCACAACTCATTCCAAGTATTGCACCCAGTTAACCGTTAACAAAACGTATTAATTACATCTCTGACGTGTATTGAAAATAAATCATTGTGAGAATGACTGTACGAAAAGTTGCGGCTCCTATAACGTACAAAGCTGTTTTGTTTGGTTGAAACTAGTTCGGGCCGGAACAAACCGGATATTACCGGGCATAGTTTAGAGGTTTTAATGCTGAAAGTAAAGTCTTGTTCAATGTGAATTATTTTATACGTTAATTTAAATTAGATCTCGTCAATGTATGGCGCTATATCATTACATATGATGACCATAAAACTGCTAAGCGTCGCCAGGCCCAATACCGACCAAACTATCGGAATATCTATCACAAAGAGCAGATATTTAACATGTTTACATAAAACCCCGTCAAAAGCCGCAGCAGCGAGCAGGGTCAGCAACCCCCCACCACCCTTATTAATTAAACTGTAGTACCCTGTAATTCTCAGAGTACTGTAATTAGTTTCAAAAATGAGAACACTAATTTTGTCTGCTCTTTGAATAGCACTCAATGGAGCTAAATGCACTTAAATTGGTTTTATTATTTACTAGCTAGTGACTCGTGCGGATGGTTTTGTTTGAATAAACTTTAGTTTTTAAGTACCTTTTATTTTAACGTTGAATGACTGGTTCTATTTATTACAATTTCTGTAATTTTTTTTTCGCTTTCTTTCAATGAATTTACACAATATAGTTCAGGGATATTTATTGAAATAAACAATAATATAAGCATTTCATAATTGTGTAACTTATTTCTAATTTTACAATTTGCTTTCGTTCAATACCTGGACCTTTAAGAAAAGGATTATGGTTCATAGTGGACATTGTAAACCTTCCGAGAACTTTTTAATGTTTTAATGTACAGGTACTACAGCTAAAGGTACTAAAACCTTCTTAAAAATATATCATATTTTTCGATTACAAAAAGACATCAATATTAAATCAGTCCTCTTTAATCCATCAGATAAAATAATTTCACAGTCGAAGAAACCGAGCAAGATAAACTTAGCCCCAATCTGTTGCTCAAAGTTTCAGTATTAAAAATTCAATATCGCTCCAAAAATCGGTCCCTTTGAAACAACAAGCCGAATCGCTAACTTTCCATTACCCTCCCTTTTTCCTCCGAGACACCAATAAGGCTCCAAACTTTGCGAATACATTAACCAACTGACAAATTTGACGACTCTAACTATCGCTACGGATCCCGAGAGATTGTTCAGACGTTTGAAGTTAGTTTTAAATTGCCGGTACATAAATAAACAGAAATACGTTCCAAGATTGTGATATTAAAATGAGTTTATTCGCAAAAAAGTGGTGATTCAAAATAACAACATACGTACACAGGACATACTGATTATTTCTAGTGCTAAAAATGAACACACAGAATTAATGCCAATTGTATTATAGACAACAACCATATCGAAAAACCAGGGTATCAGAATCTAACGGAGTACAGGACTAATGAGTCTTAACATCTTGTGACTCAAAGGGGAGCGTCGGTGAACTGCACCCTGCCCAGAGCAAAGTTCTGGTAGCACTACATTGGTTATGGGCTCGCGTTTCTCTTACCATCAGGAGAACTAAAACCTTCTTAACTAACGTCTTCTCTAACGTCCAGCTCGTCATCACTTCATAGAATAAAAAAAAAGAGTAACACCCGACACTGGTAGTATGTAATTTTATGATGTTATAATCCATACCCCATACTATTATATTATATATTTATATATTTTACATATACAGGGTTGATGCGACATATTATGTGCCCATATTATATTAAATTAAACGACATAACAGATAAACATTAAACACGTATAGAAAACGTACCTAACACTACTGCCGAATAATTCAAACATTTTTAACATCAAAAATAAAAAAGTTTTTTTTTGTCGAACAAAGTAAATAGTTTATAAATCGTCCTCATACTTATTATGAAAACAACATTATACACTGACCTGGTAGGCTGGTATAACCTGTGCTCAATGCGGCAACGTCGCATGATCTTTTGCTTAAGATACCGCCGACAAGCTTCAATATATTTTGATTATATTATACATTCCGTGTTTAAAGTTTCAACTCACTCGCACAATATTGATAGGAACGTTATTTATATTATTAGTAAACGAGTAGTTATAGCAGAATGTCGTAATTTTCTTTAATAATTTAATTACAACGATTTACAATATCAACTTTTTAGTTTATGAAATGCTAAAATAATGCGATCTTTTATTAAATTTATAGTGTTCTGAATATCGGTAGCATACACTTCACCCGTAAATCGATATTATGATATCGATTTAGGACAATCATCGATCGATTTAGACAAAGGTATGCCTTTGTACTGTTTCCTTATTTAAACTATTGACAAAATACGATACTTGTACATTTAATTATTCTACCACTGTCCACAATAAAAAAACCTCGAATAATCTCACAATAAATATTAAACTGCCACAAATTTATCCTAAAACTAATCACTACGGTATAAGAAGCGTGCTTCACAACAATAAAAAAAGGCGCGGGCGCATCTCGTTGCGTAACGTCCATCCCGAATCGATGACATACACTAATAAAAATTTGATTTTTTTTCCCTATGACCTATTTCTTTCTCTTTCACGCCCATTAAATTAAAAGCATTTCTTCTTTGTTTATCATAATTATATTGAACGACTAATGTTTTGCTCACACTGTCTACCTTATTACACTGGTATAAGAGTCATTTTCGTATAAATTCTTGCATTTTAGAAATTAGACAAAAGCGGCAACGTCTTGCCGCTTTTGTCTTTGCATTACAATTTCTAAAATGCAATAACCTTAAAATTACAAAACGAAAGACGTTTCGTTTATGTAATTTTAAGGTTATACCTATGACCCTTGGTCTTGGATAGCATCTCACAGCTGATTAGTGCAGATACATCGTGTTATTAAATAGCAAAAATTTACAAAATTTATTGCCACTAAACTACTAATGCTATTTGAATGAAAAAGAATGCGAAAGTAATTCTGTCTGTCCGTCTGTCTGTCCCTTTATCACGCTAAAACTATTGAACCGATTAGAACGAAATTTGGTACACAGATGGTCTAAAGTCTGAAATAAAACATAGGCTACTTATTAACTGGAAAAAATGGTTGTAAGGGGAGAAGGGGGGGCTCAAAGTTTATATGAAAGTCAACGCGGACGGAGTCGCGGGCAACAGCTAGTATTATTATGTATTTATTTTACCTTTATCAAAAATATTCAAATTATAAAGCCGCCATCAACGATCGATTATAATCGGTAGATGGCATATCAAGACAGATGATGAAACACTTTTGTCTGGAAGGGATGCGTCACCGCGCTCTAATGAATATTAATGGATAGCTTATTCGGTTTTTTTATATTTATATAAATATAT
>JADANM010005346.1:8588415-8603693 GCA_026213755.1 Eurema hecabe
GCTGGGCGGGCGGGGTGTGACGTATTGCCTCTGATGATACAGAGATTACCATATCGTGTGTCGCGCCGCCATGGGTTTTTGCCATCTGTACCTTTACAAGCCGCTGGGATGAGATCGATTTTAAATATTGAAAATGTTATTTTTTATATACTGAATATACGCAGGGGCATAACGGCCTAGCCCGGGGTGGGGTGTTCTTAAACCACTGTATTTATAAGGGTAACTTGGTCTGATACATAGCTGAATAAAATTGGTTTTAACTTATTTATTTGAACTAGATAAAAATTTGAAATTCGGGTTATCTGTTCAGTGTGAATGTTCCCATATTTCCACATTTACTTAGAAACATTACACATTATAAACAGTAAATAAGTGCTAAAAAAGGTCTTGGAGTATAAGTTTCTTGATTTTAATATAGTTAAAAGTAATGCATCTGTAAACAAAAACTTGTAAAACATAAATACATTTAGCTGCATCTCTCGACGGCGGCTGTCGGCCGGCGATTATCATGAATGCCGCGGGCGAGACAAAGCAAGAGGTTTCATTTGATGAAACTTGTGCGTTTTTCATTTAATTCCAGCGCGTAACATATTGTGTTATGTGTGAGACGATTGTTGCGGCATGTTTTAATGTTAGTGCTGCTTTTAATTTAGTTTCCCTTAACTAAAACATGCCGTTGAACGCAAATGATTTATGAGAGACCATGTCACAGTAGTAAGTAGTAAAGAAAAGAAAAGTATTTTGAAAAATTATATACTTCATTTTTAATAAAGTCAAATTCTTTAACAGACTTTTCAAGATGTATCATGAAGCACAATATTTCCCTGATTCAAACGGTTCAAAGGTTTATTTGCTCTATGAAAAGTTTTAATTTAATACTTAGGTTTCGTAACTTGACGTCAACGTTTGTGTTATGGTGTATTTACGGAACGGTTACCACATTTACCATCTATTAGATTCTAATTGAGGGTGGCCATAAATGAAGACATTATCAAAATTGTCAAATTATATTCTTTACATAGGTAACCTAAATGGTCTAATATATAATATATTATATTACTACAGGCTTAGTAAGTCGTTTCAACATAGAAGAATCGATACAGAAAAAAGATAATAATACATACAATAAATAAAGAAGAGAAGAGAATTAAAATTATATTATACTGTCAATAATGTGACGAAAAAGATTCGTCAGTTGGACACAAATGAAGTCACATTTCGTCTTGTAATAATATAAACTACAGGAAATGATTAGGCATCGACTCAGAGGTCTCACAAAGCGTCCCCTCGGAAGGAAGGCATTCGGCGAGCCATCTCACGCAATGAAAGGCGACCTCATCAGTGCTATTCAACCTCCTGATTACTTACTGAATTAGGGAAATTGTTTTTTTGGTGCTCTATTTATATAATACTAGGCTTTTGCTCACGTCTTCATGCATGACGACAATTATTATTAGTTTTTTATCGCGAAAAAATTAAGAATAGCGTGGTTTTAAACGCATTGGAATATGACTTAACCAAATTTTTATGAATACCGGGTTTGTGGTTAATGTCTTAACACTTAAACTACTGAACGCAACAGAATGACAGAAAATGCATGAATATTTGAAATGTTTAATAAATAAAAAATAATGTCAAGTTCATTTTATATAACATCTTACATATAACAGTCCTCTGAGTAGTGTGGTCACCCCAATGATTATCAAAGTAAGCAACTGACCAGTGACCACAAGACTCCGAATAATCAATTGCACGGGTCAATGACCTGCAGGTATTTACACCGCTCGCATCAATAAGGCTTTTGCTTACAAATCCGTAATTATTACGTAGCAAGGGAAGTGGAAACTTACACTTAAGCTATTTAATTAACTTACACTTAAGCTATATAATAAATATTAAGGATTTTCAAAATTTCTAAGCTGATTTTAATACGACTTGCTGACACTATGGGCTTAAATACTTTGGTATTCCTAGACATTCTAGGGCTCAGAGGGAGACTTGAGCGTTTTTCTCAGGAAACATGACTATCTATTTATAGTAGATGCTATAGTCATAATATTATAACGCTAGTAAAATGAGCGATACGTAGTTAATAATTTGAAAAAAGTTTTTAAACGTATCTGATCGTAAAATGTATTAAAAGAGCTCTGTTTAAAACATTTTAAAATAAAGCGGAAACGTTATCTTTGGAATATTTTCAATTTTAAAACAGTTTCATAAAAGAAATATCCGATGTGCAATAAAATTTCCCCAACTTCCCGGTATTATAATCAATTTGAACTTCATCAAAAATAAGTTTTCCGTTCCGTTCAAGTGAAATACTGGAATACTGGGAATCTTTAACCGACTCATTTCGAAGTTGCCGATAGTTGGCTGAACTCGCTTCATATCGCTACTCGAACATTTATTTAGCACTTGGAAACTTCAATTACATTTTTATTATATTATTCCTTTACACCGATACAATGCTTTTATTGTTACTGGATGGACAACATTGGGAGAATGGAATAGATATTCGCGGATTTTTGACACAAATTTTTTATAGTTTTCTTTTGTGTAAATGAACATATCAAAACATAGTTTATGGTTTTTATTCATAAATATATAAAAAAGTTTACATAAATTTTATTCTTTTAGTTTTTCAGATTTCAGCTCAGGACCTTAATTTTAATTTATGTTTAAACGTAATATATATAGGAAAGCATTTATATGTTATGTTAATAAGTTTAAATTTCCATGTCTAGCTAAAAAATTTTAGATTAAAACAAAAGATAAAAGCGTGTCTGAACAACATGTGCCATAAAGCCGACAATATTTCGTGTTCCGCTGTTTTCTATAGTTCGATTTTTATCATTTCATTGTTCAGTTGAATTGTGGTTGTTCTCGACGTCAATGAACCACAGATAATAAATCAAATCGCAACAATAAAAATCTAGAAAAACAGAACGAAAAAGCGATAAATATTGTGTGATGATTAATGTTGGCGGAGGCTTTAGCGCAAAGGGTTCCTAGTATTGTAAAAACTATAACAACACGTATTTTTCTTAGAGCCTTTGATAGATGATAGACTAGTTTGATCAATGACTTTCTTTGTAGCTGAAAAGTTTTTAGGAATTAGTATTTAAAAAATGTAATAGTGATGGTCAAATAAACAAATAGTTTTTGAGAAATATTGTAGCGATACTATATATATGCTTAAAATGGTTACAAACTTTACTATATTGTTTAAGCCGAAATGCAATATGTTATAAGGACGGTTCTGTAAGGCTTAAAGGCCTCGTAGACATTGGCAGTGGCAATAAAAACATTTCAATGTTTATTGAGTGTTAGCGCGGCGCGGCGCGGGCGTGAACAAACTGTGTCCATTTACAATGTCAGGGAATCCGTATTGAATGGGAATTGCTTCATAACTTTGATATTTCGATCTCACGCTCTTATTTACCGACATACACCGGCCTTTGTGACTCCCCAATCATTATGAATACATTTCTTTTATATCAGTGCTTGGATACACTACACTTTTATTAGAATAATTTATTAATAAGAAATGTAATTATGTATAAATATATTTTTAATTTAATTCGTGGTACCAAGTGGTTGTGTTGTAGCAGGGATGGGTTGTGTAATGTGTTATCTATAATGAGTAGCATGGGAATATGTACCTAAGTATGTCTGTGTGTGTGTAATTATTTTTTAAATATACTGTTGTCAAATGATCAACATATTCTGTTAATTATAACATTTTTTTTTCATAGAATGAATAAGCTATTAACTTCAGTGTTATGTCAATTTTGAAATACTTCGCATTACCTGCCTCCGTTCTATAATAACAATGGGTTATCGAAAAGTCGATATCTTAGAAATTAATTTCCTTCGATAGTGGAAACTTGAAAGCGGTTTTAATTTGAAATTTTCATAGTGGATTGAAGCTGGTTGGGATATTATAAAGGCGATGTAAGACAAACACTGCGCGTAATTACTGAGACGAGCGATTAATTAGAGCCCCTTTGAAACTTAAATGGTTTGCGCGAAGATCCGCTTCGATATTACGAGGACGCGGCGATAGGCGGGAACTTACTCGGAGCCGACAATGTCGGCAGACGGGACAACCAGTGCAACTATGTGTTTACTATCTCATTTTGTTACCCGACCGGGGCGGCTGAAAGAAGGGTTATGTTTTGGTAGCAATGGAAGTACTGCAACGACATGAATATACAGTAAAGTTAAACCCAACTTTTAATATTAATCTATACTTAATAGTATAAATGCGAAAGTAACTTTGTCTGTCTGTCTTTCTATCACGCTAAAACTACTAAACCGATTAGAACGAATTTTGGTACACAGATGGCCTAGAGCCTGGGGAAGGACATGGGCTACTTTTTTTTAAATATAGCCCCAAAAGGTTGCGCGAGGGATTGAAACTTGTATAATTTTGCGCTTTCACGGCCAAACTGCTGAACCGATTGTAATGAAATTTGGTACAAGTCCAGAGCCTGAGACAAAACATAGGCTACTTTTAACTGGAAAAAGGGTAATAGGTCAAAGTTTATACATTTAAAGTCCACACGAACGGAGTCGCGGACAACAGCTTGTATAAAATATATTCAACATAATATATTTCAGTTTACAAATATACAAAAACAACTGAACAATATTTTATATTCATAATGGAATGCAACGGTTGGATTTTTTAACAATAAGTTATTATTTTAAAATATTTCACGTGAACTATCGGAAACTAGCCAATTGTGTGACGTGAAGTGTCTTTTATATTATATTTCTATAGATTCCATTTTGAGTACTGGAAAGTTTCAATACTCAATACACTGTGAACAGAACCAGCGAACACGGGTATAAATATGTATGTTGTTATCAATTTAATTATATCCTACAGGAACATCAGATCTTCTCTTTTTTAAATTTATTGACAATTTCAGAATTAAAATGCCTATCTTAAAGAATTATTATACTATAAAATCGATAATAATATATCAAGTGTGTTGTCGGCTTATAACGAATCTGTATATATTTTTTTTAATTAGCGCAGTTATAGAAGCGTTGTTAAATATTTAAAATTATTTTTGGAAGTACAATTTTGAATATTAAAGAAAAGGTTACAAACGAAGACCGTTAATTAAAAGCGAAGTCGTTAGCTGTAACGATAACATGAACTCGGTATAAACTGCGCAATTTTTCTTTGTAGTCGTCACTTGTAAATTTCGATCAAACGGTATTAGTGACTTTGATAAAGGTTTGGGAAATTAAAGAGAAATCTGCCGAGCGGGGGTGCGGCGGGGCGGGGCGGGGGAGGGGCTGGGGACGAAGGGCCCATTATTTTTACCCCTTTATACCCTTATTTTTTCTTTGACCGTTTAGCTTATGGTCGATGTTATAGAAACTGCGCGTTTTGTGTTTTGTTAATTATGCTATACTTACTAAGCTCAGTCTAAAGATAGAATGTTAGGAGGTAAATATTTGGCGGTCTTCTTAAATTAATACGAGATTTTCGGTCAAATATGACAACGAACAAAAACGTAAAAGTTACAGTCGCGCCCCACTTAACTGAAAGCCTCTAGCTTTAATTAAAAAATTGCCTGTATTAAGGTTCAATAACATAAAGGATTTACCAACAATTTTAATAGTTCTGGAGAACGGGACATATCTTATAGATTGTCATTCTATTCAGGTAGGGGATAGTGCTCAAAAGTAAAGATAAGCCTAATTATAATAAGGCAAACAATCTGTACGCGTATAACTCAAGCTGGCCGCGCTCAGGTGGCGGCAACACATCCGCCACCTCGTTACCCGTACATTTCTCTAATCCCACCCGACGACTGTACTGGCCCTACTGCGCAGCTTCATAAATGTTGGCTGTTTTATTTTTTAGCCGTCGAGGTTGCGCCCATATGTTTTCAGTGATTACTCTTAACGGGTTTTATTTATTACAATTTGTGTAATGCGCTCTCTTCCACTTAAAAAGTAATTTAGTACTAGGTTTTATATTTTCGACATTATTATATTTAGATTGATACCTTTTTAATAGTGGGACATCCTCATATGATCCCTCGGTCAAAGGACCATGGGTTATGTAACCATAAACCAAAATTCCACGTAATATGTTCTCACTCGCCGTACGAGCAGGCGTCACGAGCACCTTCGGAATCTCTTCAGTGAAGATTAACATAGCCTGTGACAACCACGACCTATGTAGCATTCTATTCATTTCTTATTTTTGTCTTATTATTGAACTTAGGATAGTGTTATCCTACTAATCTACACTGATAGTAATAAACTCAAGAGTTTGTTTGTTTGTTTGAACGCGCTCATCTCAGGAATTTATAGTTCGTATTGAACAGTTATTTATGTGTTAAATAGTCAATTGATCGAGGAAGGCTTTATATTATATAAAAACCGTTTACGTAACTTCGTAAACGGTTCAAGTTATCTAAAAAATGGCTATATTGTATCCATATGAAAATTCCGCCCTTAACAGAGATTGAAGCGATCAACAGCTAGTCTGTATTAAACATAAAGATGTTACAATTTATAATGCTTACAATCGACATAGCAATATGTAGACGGTAGGTATACCTAATAAGGCAGGAATGGTATGAATAATGAAGACCGCGCGGCCGATCGTAATGCTTTAGGTCACACGCGCCCGCCGCAGACCGCGCAATCAGACCTCTACATATTGTTATACCGTGTTAGTGATGACTGATGACTAGCTCTCACCCGCGGATTGCTCCGTCAATAAATTGCTATATTCTATCCAAATATACATCTATGAATTTAAAATGTATAAGTTCATATTTATTCTAATTTCTAAGTAACTTATTTCGTCTTTTCTTTTGAGAAATAACAAAAAGTTAATTTTATCAATCGACACGTAGAAGTCTTCTACGTGTCGATATCTTATATATACCATACCATCATCAATGAATCTGTGTGTTTGCTCATGCTAATAACTTCCAGGTGGATTTCAATTAATAAGGTAATATATTATTTTTCTCATTTTATTTGTGTTTATGTATAGGCTTATGAAAATGCAAAAATATATTCAAATATGGACGGTAGTTTCAGACATTCTAGGGCCTATTCAAACAAACAAATATCTCTTGAACTAGCTTACAAAACAATTTGAATGATTCCAATTGATGCAACTGGAAACTACAACGCAATAACAAACCTAAAACACTTCCAACATTTTTATAGGTAGATGCGTACCGATAAACTGAAATGGATCGACACGAATTTATGATGCAACCGGTGTGTGGTTACCCTGGTGCAGAAAGCGTCAGAGATGGCCGAGATTGACGATGGTGCTTCGGTGACGCTGGAGGTTGGCGTGATAGCAAGCGATCTGTGGGAAAGTAGTACCACGCCGGCCACAACTGCCTTCTGCTCCAGGGTTGTGGGTTCGATCCCCACACTAGAAAATTATATTTATAATTTAATTTACATACAGAACAAAAGTATGTATAAATTACTTACACTTTGTGTTAGAAGCACCTGATAGTTATTATAATTAGCATTATAATAATTCAATATTCAAGTCTTGATCTAATCCATACTTCCATCGATGGAATCATTTTAACAATTAAAAATAAAGTGAAATTGCTTAAAGTTGCAAATTGGTTTCGTCCGTGAGACTTCGCTCGGCTTAACTTATTTTTAATTAAATGAAGGGTCCAATCGCTCGCCTCGTCTTTTATCTTTCGTTTACTTTGCACGATTTTTATTACCTTCCTTTCGACCTTTGGGCTACCGAGACCCTTAATTATATTATAGCTATGTTATATGTTGGTATGGGTATGAGGTTATCTTTGTAGTAATTGGGAGCCATGTTTCCCAACTAAGATATAGGTGTATAATACTATAAGCCCACTACTAGTTCTCTTACAACCATGGATAGTCTACATACACACATACTGGTGAAAAATTATTCTTGTTTTAGACTTTACAAAGTCGATAATGATGGGTCGACTTACATCAAAGTAAAACACTTTTTTTCTTTAATCCATTTTAAAGTGTTACGTCATAATTGCCTACGGGAGGCACTACCCCTTGATACTTAGGTACTTATTTATATTATTTATTATATTACAAGCATAATGATGATAATAAACATCAACTGAACGGTTCGTGATCTGGCTAATATTTATAAACAAACAAAAATCAACTAAAACAATTTCCCTGGATTATTTATACAAATTTCAACCATAAAATAAACTTGTTTTCAAAACAGATCCGTTAAGTACAGTATAAATAAAATATTAGTGAAACGCTTACACGTATAAAGCCGGGCAAATTTAATAAGGCCGGGTGCGGGTGCGGGTCGCGGCGCCCTTTGAGGCTTTCGGCGATACCTGCCTACCTACGATGCGTTGCTTGTACGATGTACAGTCAACCGCAAAAGTTATTACATACATACACCGATGGTAGAAAACATATAACCATCAATAGATTTATTAAAGGAAATTATAGTTGACGATTACTATACTAAATTTATTATTTAAATCTCGGTAGTCGGTTTTTAGTTATTTAAAATGTGATCATCAACTTTTTCATTGACTGTACTAGATGTGGCATCATCTAGTCTGAGCGGTTTCGTAGTTGATGGCCGGACGTACCGTCAGTTCCACGATCGTGTATCGAAAACCTTATTTCCATATTTTAATCCATTATACTCTCCTTGATCTTTTAATATTTCTTGAATAATTTTATTTTTAATTATAGACGCCTACGCTAAATCTTGCTGTTTCTATTTCGTATCTTGTTGTTCCTAATTTCGTTATACACGTGTTATCATTTGAAGCAAGACAAAGGGGTGGTGTGCTGTAATATATAAAACACATTTTGTTTGAAAATGCTAATCTCATTAACTCCAAGCTAGATTTTAATTTAAATTTGGTATTACGAGTACCTAGGTTAGGTTAGGTTACGTAAAACCTACGTTCGTGAAGAGGCGACTAGTGACGCCAGTCTGACAAATGTTGCAGACTGACTTCACTGACATATCGCACTACCGAGCTTAAAATCCGATACTAGCTTTTACGTAAATATAGTAGCATTGAAATATAACATATACACCTTAAACAGTTTTAAATTATATTGTACTGTTTAAGTTTATGTAGAGCATTAGTACTTATATATAATACAAGCAGTGCCCTTCGGTTTTACCTGGGTAACCGGGTTGTTCCCGTTCCCGGGGTAATAACGGTATTTAAAGTAAAAATAAAATATCCCATGTGTTAATCCACAGTAGGATACAATGTCACCTGACATCCCATTTTTAATATCAATGCAGTATTTAAGGCGCTCCATTGGAACATACTCGCACAATGTACATACATCCTTTTAGATCCGTCGCGTAACATAGGTAAATAACAGGCACGAGTCGAGGGTAGACTGACAAATGCCGCCGACTGCGCCTCGCTGACGTATGGAGCCTTTGTGAACCCGCTGAAACCTAGCTTTATTACATGCTGGCTATGTCTCACGGTTTTACGCACATTAAACTCGAATTCAATATAACGTATTCTCATACCAAATATCCTCTATTTCAAACCCTTAAATCGTGAAATCAACTGTTGTACTACAGCCTTGCTCACTTGCCTAAATTTTATGAAACTCGGATCAGTTACATGGGTTGAAAGACAAGCACTGTCATTTCTCTTTATCTTCTCATTTATACTATAAGTATAACTATTATTTCGATACCAAAGATTAAATACCAAAAATTCACTAATAAGTAAATTCTAAATTAATAGTCTTATCTTCACGAGTTCACAAACGACAAATCTTTATACTTTTACTACGTATACTACTACTAAACACCGAAGTTTTTTAAATCATAGTAAAAAAGTTGACAAAGTCATTATTTATACCATAATAATAATTATTTTATGTCACCGAAAAACTTTGAAAATAAACTAACAATCTTGTAGAATAAACGAACTGTATAGGACACAGTTCAGTTAACTGTTTATTATTTTAGTTTAACATTTCTCTTTTATTATAAAAGCAAACAGATTGCCACTTTGACTTCACATGACGTGGAATTTGTTAAGATTTAGCTAACAAATGTAAGACATGTCTTAGCACGCGGCGTCTGCCGCCCGTCACTCAGGATTAGTCTCGACGCGACTTAGATGCACTTAAATGCAGTGCTTTAAGGAAATTACTATTTCGTTGTTTAATTATATTAAATAAAAAGGTACTCCAGATGTGTCATCTATATGTATACTCGTATTTCAAAGTTGTTTTTAAGTCATTTAATCAGTTGTTTTTTTTCTAAATCAATTTGATATAAATTAAATTTTGTAAAAAATTACGGAACGATTTTTGTGGCGTTATAGATGGACTATTTGTCGAAATTAAAGTAGTTATATTCCCAAAGTCCAAATTTTATCAAAATCATAACAGTGTCTGCATAAAACCGCTACAGACAGACATACAATCTCGCATGTATAATGTTAAGTGAGTATAATTGGTAAATAGGTAAAATGAAGACAAATGTTTCGCGACAGACTTCATAATGGGCACTATCACTCGCAGTCCGTCAACACACTGCAATGCGGTGCGGATCTGTCCGGCACACGCCGCACACCCCGCACAGCACTCACCAACCGGACATAAACAATACCGTTGTTATTACATTTCAATATTATCGACATTATTGGCATTCCGTACTATAGGTATTCTACAGATGATAGTTTACCTACTTTCTTTATAAATAATAACGAATAACCATTAGCTACCAATGCTGTTTGTCCAATTTTACGTATAAAGGAAATATAGGGTAATTTGTCAGCTACTGGGTGCTTACGTGACCTTAAAACAGTTAACAGAGAAACCTAGAGAAAGATGCCTTCAACCTCCTTTGATGAGCACGACGGCCGATGACCACTCAGTCAAAACCAAAGGTAGAAAAATAGAAATAAGATAACGCGGGAGAAACCACGTTTTACAGCTAGCTAGTTTCCTATAAGATATCCAGGTAGCAATATCGTCGGTTAAATATCAGCTGTCCGCAGAACTGAGCGTCCATCACAGAGCTACTGCAGCTGACAATTTAGCGCTGGCTTAGCGGCGCGGCGCCCGGAGCAAGGGACGAGCGGCCTGCTCCCACAACTCACAAACTGAATTTGAGTGTCTTTAATTTGAGTCACGCTGTCAATTATGACGCACGAATAATACGCTGTAATGTGAATGTGAAAATGTCTTCGTAAACTCGTTCTGAGACGCACTTATAATTTGATTTGGGTTTGAATTCTGATGGTAAATAAGCGTCCTCGTTTTCAGACCCTTTTCTCGCAAATATTTAAAAGACAAAAGAAAGAGAAGTAACACGTGTAGAGTGAGCAGATTGCCTGGCTTTAAGCCATCACTTTTTAAAAGACCACATAGTCGCACGCGGACAGGTTTTAAATAACAAACACAAGACATCTTGAGCCGTACATCGTTCACTTTGACAGTGAAAAATCTTAGTTCAATTTCAACAAATGTAGGTATAGAAATGACGATCGCCCATAGTTTGAGCCCCGCGCGTTACCAAATCACCTGTGACAGTTAGAGCAAATCCGATTCAGCGCACTTTAAAGCTTTAAATCCTTTAAAATACGGCGCATTTTCGTTCAATTCAAATGCATTAATAACTTTGCCTTCGACGTTTCGTTCTTCGTGAATAAAGTCAAAAGCTGCATCATAATAATTTGTTACTGAAATGTGAAATAGAATTTTCGTTCCTGCATCGCAAATTGTGGGTGTGGCTGTATGGTGTGTTAGGAGCTGAACGTGTTATTTTAGGGCAAGGAGTATGGGATTTTGCTACCATGCGAAATATTGCAACTAATATTATTATTCTTTAAGCTATACAGCAGTTTATCAGCTATGTTTCCATTCTCTTGGCAATACCGGGATACTATACTACCTGCATTCAAATATTTTAACGGGATATTAGAAACACCCAACAACAGTATAATATTAAGTAAGGACTAGCTTTTGTAACAAATGACCTTTGGGGCTAAGTAGAGATTTCTCACAATAAATGTAGATTTATGTAACCTATTAAGAAGGAAACTTGAGCAAAGTGAAATAAATCAAGGATAAACAGTAAACGGAGCATGACAATGTGTTTCGTTGTCGATTTATAAGGAAATGGCTACAGGCTTCACGGGTCGCTTCCACCGATCTAATAGAGTATAATGTTATTATTGAGTTATATGTATTTATATAATCTTCGAGTTATTAGTCGCAATACTTTGTTGCAAAATTAGTGAGTTTGGAGATTCCTCCATACTCTAGCCAATATTCAGCTGGTTGTCGTCTTTTCAGGGAAAAACATCCTTTTTTATGATTCCTCAAGGAGGAACTTCTACTACTGATCGAAAGTCACATTTTTTGAGTGAAATAATAAAGTACCTACATACTAATACAATGTTATAAACATAGGATAGCG
Organism: Eurema hecabe; assembly: GCA_026213755.1. Classification (NCBI taxonomy): domain Eukaryota; kingdom Metazoa; phylum Arthropoda; class Insecta; order Lepidoptera; family Pieridae; genus Terias; species Terias hecabe. The sequence goes on from JADANM010005346.1 coordinate 8,600,879, forward strand.
TTATCAAATCAAACAAATGCAACACAGATGCCTTGACGCCTTGCACAATTCATAACTTTAAATATTTCCAGAAAAGAAGATAATTGAGATATATTAAACCAACAATATCATCAGAAAGATAAAGGCAATGAAGTAGGGTCAGCAACGGTATAATTCAATAAAAACATTCGTACTAATAGATCGGCGCGCAGCCTCGTCGACGTTTCCTCACAAATCGCTTACAAAATATATCGTTATGGCCCATTAACATTGCTACTTCATTTCGTTAACTTACCCTCAGTGGAGATTTCTATAAGTAGGTTACATTTTTTCCTTATTCTAAGTTTGTAACAAAAAATATTTATTGATCTTTATACAATTATAGTACGGGATCCCTGGTACATTTTTCCAACTGATTACTATCAAGCTAATTTTTGGTGAGTTGCTTTATTTTGATGAGACGCCCAATAATTTCCTATACCAAACTCTCGATTGTTGTAGCTAACAGAGGTAGCAAGGATAAAATATGTCGACTTGATGATTAAAAAATATTTATTACCAACTGATTTTTCTTGAGATATGTCTCAAGATAATTAACTAAATTACTTGAAAAAATATTTATCCTACAAAATCTATGGTTTGATCAAGTTTGTCCCCTCTTTCTAACATGTATCGATTACGAGGCCATGGTAAATTATTACTAACAAGCTGATTTTTATTTTTTATTTAGTTAATTATTAGTATTATTTAACAAATATATTGTCCTTGAGATATTACACAAGAAAAATCAGTTAGTAATAAATATTTTTTAATCACCAAATCGACATATTTTATCCTTGCTACCTCAGTTAGCTACCACGTTCGAGAGTTTGGTATAGGAAATTATTGGGCGTCTCATCAAAATAAAGCTACTCACCAAAAATTAGCTTGATAGTAATCAATTGGAAAAATGTACCAGGGATCCCGGACTATTACTTACATATAGTTTTTTTGTACTTTGTAATATTTATGTTATTTCGTCTTGCACAACAAAATGGATAATTATAATGTGACATTGTCAGTTTGTGTGGTTATATAAGGCATTACCTGGAAACAACGACACATGGTTAGATTTTTCAATGATATTTAGTTCTAAATATATTTTGAACAAAACAACAAATTGTAAATTACGTAAAGAAATAAGCAACATTTTCTCCGACCAATAGACTTGTACAAGACAAGTTTAAATTGTCTTTTTATTAACTTACCTCTGGTTAGGAAAGTTGGACTGGTCAGGACTTCGTTATGGCCAACAAATTGTGAAGTTACCAAAATTATTAATATTTTATTGCGAAACAGCTGCTCCAATCAACAACACTTTGAGCCTCCAATCATTTATTATGGCTTAAATTGAACTTCATTCCGATGTATACTTTGATCTGTCTTGAAAAAGAACCTGCATTTTATTTTATTTTACATAGTTTTATTATTTGAAAAAGTTTTTAGTGATAACCACCTTCATGGTATAATAGTTACTTTTATACTTGTACATTAATATGCGATTGGGGATTATTGTTAAATAATTATATTGAACATGACTAAGTTGACATGACTATTTCATATAATTATGGATTTTTACGATACTTTTTTGTAATCTAGGTTAAATATTTAAGACATTTTTCGACATTGCAAGCTACAGTTTTATAACTATTTATTTTAAGTCAGTAATGCAACGAACTAGGTAAGTACTGCTAACTGCTAAATACAAAAAAGGAGTAATTGAATTCCGCTGGTAATTACGAGGAGAGTGAAAGAGTGAAGGAGTCTCATTTACTGCAATTAGGATGGCAACATTTAAATGAATCGTATAAAATTAAGTGAACTCCACTTCCGACTCCCTGAGAACGAACTATTGTGATATTATATTTATTAATTTTATTAAGATTTATTTAAAACACAAGACTGATGACCACGGAGTAGCTTCGTATCAGAAAGGATGACCCCAGTACCGATAAAGCAGATTTTGGTTTCTGTTAGACAGATGAACAAGTGGTAGTTTTATTAATTATTATATTATGTAACGACTATCTGTATAATCGGCTTTGATATTTAAATTATTAAATGTTAAAAGAATTAAATGTTTTGGTAATAAACAATACAACATTCGAGCCATACAATAACATATATTACAGTTGATACGTTCAAAAGGATTGAGGAATATTTTAAAATTCACCTTAAATTATGATAGTAGTTCAGCGCAGCGCATCAAAGAGGAATCAATAAAATTAATAACTGTTGAAACGCGCGAGGTGCTCGCTGTGCCGTGCTCGGGCTACGGTCAGCTAATCTAATTGTGTAATCAACGTTTGACTTCTGTTTTATTCAAATCATATTTTATACTAGTGTTGCCTTTTGTGCACCGACATTTACTGTACCCTTTTTCTCGATATGCTTCCGGGTGGAACTACCTATGTTATGGCGATAAGTTTAGTGGAGTTTTATAAGTTTTTTAACCTTTTTGTGTTAATTTTGGGCTTAGTTGTTCACGGTGTATTATGCTAGAAATATAGTTTTTAGCTCCAAGCTTAATTCGATCTTGTTAGCATATTTTCTAGCTACAATAAAATACAAATACACGGTTTTCATATTATATTTTGATATAAACTTGACATATTATCTAAATAAAATCTCTGATATTTGTCAATCTGTCGCGCGAATTATGTTAATAAACTAAATCCACTTGCTGAATCTCGAAAGAATTTCATATGTCACTTTTATCCAACCTTCACAAAATTGAGATTTATTTCTTTAAATGAAGTATTTCAAAAATTTAAAGAATATAAAGTTTTAGCAGAAA
>JADANM010005346.1:8616763-8663152 GCA_026213755.1 Eurema hecabe
TCGCGTCGTGACACATCGAACGCTCAATCAAAAGCTATTAACATAAAAGTGAACGGAGTGCTCCAAGCCTCTTGCCGTTTGGCAACTCGTGCCCACCCGCAGGGATGTGGTAGTGATGCTCATAACGAAACGATATCATATCGGTTACCCTATATCTGTTATATCTGTCTTTGTTAGAATGCAGCATAACGTTATGGAAAATGCGTTTTTAGCGCAATAGCAACACAAAGACCCCTGAAAATTGTATGTTGAGAATAAAACATATGATATTTTTAACTGATATGGATAAAGATGGTAAACATAAAATCTGTTTCTCAAAATTAAAAGACCATTTGAAATCACGAACTCTTTAAAATCAAAAGAAAAATTCATGTGGTGGTTTCCTTTGTATACTTCTTTTCTGTAAAAGGTTCATGTTTCTTATTGTATTAGATATATAAAATATCAATGCTGTTACAGCTATAATATCGTTACTTACACAACAGTAAAACATATCAGTAACGTTTTAAAGCGATTTTATAGCGGTTCAATACCGCCTTCCATCACTAGCAGTTAGTAAGTCTGTCAAACATCGTTATGTCGTCATTATTTGTAAGCGAAGGCTTCGAGAGTCGCCGCGCTCGGCGGAGCTTGGAGCGCACTTACACTTACACTTACAGTTCGTAACATTCTCTAACTGTTTGTGCTAACGAGACTTATTAAGACGGTTTTTTGTCATGTTCTTTCTTTCGTATGTTAAATACTGATGCTTTTAGAACTAAATGCAGATGGTTGTAAGAGAAGCAATTATTTTTTAAATAACGGTTGCCATCAGAGAAAATGCGTCGTTGGAGAACAGATAAAGGAACATTGGGGGAAATACGTCTAATAATATATTCGCCTGATATCTACCTCTCCGCCTATACCATCATAAAAAGTAAACTAACTGTGCCACCATTGATTAATCCATTCAACTGAAATAAAAGCTTATGCAGATTTTCACCAAATAGGTACCTAAATTTCACGGAAACTAAAAAACATATATCTATCTCCAATCAAAACAATAGTGGCAGCCCTAGCCAGAAACATTTTATTTTGATTTATTTGCGATTTAATCTCTAGCACATAAAGTTCAATTTCGAGTAACAAGGACGCACAGGTATTGTCAATATTCCGTGCATCTGTCGTTTCTATGCGATAGAAGATAAATACCCGTTAGGGTTGTCACGTAATAGTTATCAGATCTCTATTGGGGTTTTTCAATGTTTTAAATTAAGTAATACAAACTAATATTTGTTGATACCATTTAAAAAAATTAACAAATAAAAATAGCCCTATAATATTTCAATCAAAGTACTTAACAAAGTTTTAAAAGTTCTAAACGCCTCATTATGTAGTTTCTTTTGACGTATTAATTAGAAAGAATTAATTTCAAGTTATTTATTTCATATGCCATTAAGTCCTTAAAATACCAATGCCTCAAGAGAAAATTAGATTAGAAATCTCAAATCATTTGAACGAGAAAATTACACATTTTTAAGCTCAAAACAACTTAAATTTATTAATTAAAATTTTATTTTCTAAAAGTTGGAGAAACTTCAAAAACCCAACCCTACACATTTAACGTAATCTATTGTGAGGCTTTAGAATTTCCCCAACGCAGCGCCATCTTGCGGACACTGTAACTGAACGAGAAAGGGCAGGTTTTGCGGAAGGCCTAAAAATCCTCCCTTAGAAATTGAAATTTCAATCTGAAATTGTAGCCAAAAATAAACAAAATCCCGTGGTTAATTCGCTATATTTTTATTTAGGTTTGCATGTCAATGTCGAAGAGTTTATCTATACAATGATATTAAAATTATTATACCTTTATATTTGAAAACTATTGTTTAAGATTCATCAAAAAGAACTGCGATCTGATTTATTAAAACATACTAGCCGATCGTCGCGGAGTTACGTACTCACGTAGTTTTTGTCCCCACGGATATACGGGAAAGGGAACTCAAATTTAACTTTAATAATAATCAAATTAATTTATTTGAATAACAAGGTGTATTAGAAAATAAATTACCCTATATAATAAGATAGTAAAGACTGTTTTTCAGGAGCCTGTTACATCCAAATCATGACACGTATGACACCGACACTACTCCTACATTATTAACTATTCCTAAATTAAGCTAAATACATGTACTATTTGCTTGAATGACAAGCTAACATCAACATACACAACGTTCACACACGTACATCCACATTTAGAAGTAAAAGTGAGATAAAATTAAGTGTACAAAAGCAGATAATAAATATGTCTAAAAACTATCTTCTAACGCGATATTATATTAATAAAAAGATTACGAACTTTAATATCCCGAAACCTTCATAATAGCTCATCCTATCTGTAGCCCGTTACTATCAATTATCCTCCGATCTCCCCACTCAGCCAACAAAATTACATGGCAACGGATAATACATACCTTTTTATATAACATTTTCTTTTTTGTATGTAATATTTTTGCCTTGTTATGTTAAACTTTGTGAAGGCGTTTTTTATTATGTTGTATCGTACAAATGTTTAAGTGGTTAATTTCTTACAAATTTGTAAATTTTAAAAGTTACAAATTTCACTCAAAATAACTGCTTTAATTATGCTAACAAAAACAAAAAAACTGAAGTTATTTCATTGCATCTTACACAAAATGTAATAATAAAAGTAATTTTATAATATTTCTTTAATGCTGTAAGGCCATCTACACAGCTAGTGAATTTTTTCACAACTAAGGTGAAACTCAAACATTTTACAGTTTTTAAAACGCTAGAAGTTCTACTTGAGGAGTAAATCGTAAAGGGAGTGAAAGTACTAGCTCCCTCTGGCATTGAGTTGGATCCGGTTTGCACGCCATCTAGTGGTTTTATTCTGAACTACATATAAGGCTTACGTAATGAACGGATGTCGTAGTGACGATAAATACATGTAGATGGCGCTGTATAGCATCTAGTTTGAGCGCCATCTAGTGATTTTGTTTTGTATTACATACAAGCCTTCCGTAATGAACGGATGTCGTAGTAACGATACACTCATGTAGATGGCGCTGTGTCAAATATAGTTTACGCGCCATCTAGTGGTTTTATGTTGTACTGCATACAATGGTTACGTAATGAAGGGATGTTGGAGTTATGATATATTCGTGTAGATGGCAGTGTATCGCGTCTAGTTTGGGCACCATCTAGTGGTTTTATGTTGTACTATATACAAGCTTTACGTAATGATCAGACGTCATAGTAACAATGCACTCGGGTAGATGGCGCTTATATAAATTAATGTTATTCAAATTATTCAGCAATATAACATAGTTTTGATACAACTTAGTAGTATAATATCAGTAATTGAAATCACCATACATCTTTTACAATAGATATCTTACATAGCTAGTTGGCATTTGGTAGATGAGAAATAAAAAGAAATTTTAGTTTATTACTAGCTGCGCTCCATCCGCATTTACTTTTTAAGATTTAAGCATATATTGCGATAGACAGATCAAAGCTTTGTTTTATGCTATATATTGATGTACAAGTTACTATCCGCGATAGGTAGATATTCATTTCCGTTGCACATTTTAATAGCCTGTAGTATTGAGTTTATAAGACCCACACAACCAGAGATGACTTGATTTTCAACTTAGCAAAGCTAACATTCATTATTATTGATACAATTATCAATCATTCGATGCACTCAAAGATATTTTAATAATGGTTTTTATCGAAACTTACTCGCAGTTAAAGTTTGGAGTAGTAAGTAAAATAAGTAGAAGGCGAAGTTTCTCAATTGGCATCCAATAAGTTCTCGGCAGATCATTTTAATTACATTCTAAAGTTCATCTCGGCTGGAAGTATGAACCGGGCTGAGCTTAACTCCGACACCTTGCTAAAATTTAACTTTCATTGTTATGCAATTGCATATAATATTGAGTTCTTATTGAAGCTATTACATTGAAATAGTTTTGTTATTCTATTTTTTATTAGCAGAAAATAAGATGCGGTTCTAGAGATCTGTCATGTCTGCCTAAAAGCGTAGTTATATACAGTACGTAGTAACAAAAATAATTTGAAAGCATTAGTTCGCATTGAACCAAGTTAATCTCTTTAGTTCAAAATTTAGCTAGCTAACTTAGTTCTTATGTAGGAAGAAAATTATATTATTATGCTGACCGAGGCTTTATTATTGTGTTAGTTTGTTATCAAAATATATTGTGTGTACTGATTATCTAAATGAGTTTCGTTTAAACTATTATTTTACTTACTACGTTACAGTGACGCGCGGACATTACCTGCAATAGATGAAGAATATTATTATAAGTACTCAAACATTAATTATATTAAGTCAAAGCACATAAACACTAATAATGTACAAGATCATATTTATTAATATTTAGTTTTCCATATACCAGGTTCAGCGCGAAAAGGGTCAAAAGGACTAAAATTTTAAAACTTTTTAAAGTGTCTCGTTCCGATACATGAAATGTTGGCTCGTCTAAAATCAGTCGGATGTGAGGGCGGCGTGAGATTGCGTCCGAAAGTTTTATTTATGAGACGCTCGTTTCTCGCTTCCGAATTGAAAAACGCCGTATTAATAGTGATGTGGTTTTTCTCCGGAGACTTATCGATACTTTTACGCGCTTTACCAAAGTAGCATTCATGTATGGTGATGTATGTCTTAGTCATCAATTGCATGTATGTTTGTCCCGATACAAATTTAGCCAAACACGCTTATTTATAACTTTATTTCTTAATGTTGAAAAATCCTCAGGATCACTATAATGGTTTTTGTTGATAAATTTACAAACTCGCGTTTTGCATTTTTAATAAACATACTTAATCTGTGAGAGTTGTCTCATTAATTAAGAAAACTTTTAAAGATGTTCTCGACTCATCCATGACACCAATTTGTTTGTATTTTAGTCTTGTCTCGTTCTTTATTATGCATTTAGGTGATGTGTACCTATACATAATAATTAATAATAATAATTTGTAACAATAAATGGATTTTAATTCACGAAATGTTTAAAATAGCATCTTACAATTCTACTTTAAGGTATCAGGTGTTTATTTGATTTTTTCAAAAAAGCCTATATAGCTTTAGATAGATGTCGATGCGAGTCCAGCACGAATCACGATTCACGAGGCCATCGATCCATCGCGTCGCGTTTTATTCGTGGTTTCATTAGGGCTCATTGTTCGCGGGTGTCCGTCGCCGCCGCGACGTTTGCAGGAGACACCACCATTCTACCAATTTTCGCTTGAGACCCTTATACTTACAGGCTTGTGAATATTTCTTATAGGTATAATTAATTTACATACTTCGTTGCTCTTATAGTACTGATCTACAGATATATATTCATAGAGCTTTGCCAATGTGTTACTTAAGGACATCTTTTTTATTTATGAGATGTCGCTTGACCCGGGTTATTGGTTATTGGTTAGAAGGTGATGCAAGAAGAAAAAAATTTTATGTTTTTTATTAAATCATAAATCAATCAAAAAATATATTTTATATAGGTACTTTAACGTACCTATCTTTTAATTCATAACTATAGCTTGCATAATGTAATGTTAATTTTATTGCATGTTAATTCCATGTTTGTCCATGATATCTAATCGACTTGCAGTTTCAAATCGATTCCCACTAATACCCAGGTGTTGGTATCAACTATCAAGTATTCCCTCAGGAGTCAGGATGAAGCCGGCTATGCGACCCTCCCGCGGGCAACCTAACCTACATTCAAATTGATCGACGAAATTGATAAAATATTTGACCATCAAGCCCTGTTATTTTCTTCAATACGGCATTCCGTTACTATGTCATTTTCTTGTCCATATAAAATCATCTCTTGATCAATTTCATAGTGAGATAAATATACTATACCTGTGGTTAAGACAAAAATCTTGTACCGCGTTAATGTGCCCATAGATTTTTGACGCTATAATATTAGATGAAGTAGTTTTATAGACACATTTCCTGGGATCAAATTAGTGCGCACTACTCATATTTTGCTCTTATTTCTTTTATTAGGTATGGATCTTTCTCAACTTGCTATAGTTTTGCAAATGCAAACTTAAAAGTCTAATACAGATTTTTGAAAAGTTAGTAAACTATAGAGTAACAATAATTTCGTAAATAAAAACATACCGCTTTTCTCCTATGGCCGACTATCTCTACTTCTATGCCAGTAAGTGGAATAAATAAAAAATCATTTAGATCACACATCAATCACGATTACTGCCCACTCGCGATGGTATCGAGTGATTCCCCAGTGGCGCGGGGCTTGGGTCGGGGAGAGGGGGGGTCTGACAAGTGGTAACCCAGATATTGGGATTTATTGATATTGATCCCACTGACACACTAGCATACGAACTTTTAACTATGGGAAAAAACTTGTAAAGTTCCTTGAAAAACTTTCTGAAGTTCTGAAATCTTAAGAATAGCAAGTACGTAGTACCTTATTAATTTCTGTAAAAGGTAATATTTAGGTTTAAGATGTTTAGCTTTAACTTCGACGATAGGTTACGACTCAAAACGACTAAAACTTCACGGTGTGTCATCTTGCTACAGGACAGTGACCAGCTGAGCCATAGTTCTTATGGCTTTGTAATAATAATTCGACTTATTATTATTAGAAAAAATTAAATGAAATGAAAATTCTTGGCAGTCTATTAAATTTCTCCATCGTTGAAACCAACAATTACAGTACCTAATAACAGAAACCGGAACAAACAATTTCGAAATATTAGCTCAATTTAACGTTAAAATCGTTTTATTACATTCTTGATGCCTTTTAAACAGCGCTTTGTACATTAATTAAGCGAATAACGATGTAAATATTTTAAATGTTTCCCTGAAAAAGTCATCATAGAAAAGCAATTTTAAAATAAATTAAGAGGAATGCAATTCGGAGCAAATAGTTATTTCAAGATATTTGTCAAGCATTTTATAACTGCGTATCGGACCACTCTTGTATGACTAGTAGGTATGTGTTACTGATAGTATATAACAATTCTATACTTCAGTTACTTAAGATATTATACAGACTTCTTATACTCGTAACTTCAAACATTTAGTCCACGAAACTTAATTTTTCAAATCCTACTTAAATAAGGTTACAAAGACAACATTTACTTGAATGTCAAATGATAGGCTACCAACAAATCTCCATGGGTATAATAATTAAAACGGATGGTGGTCAACCCTTGACCCAGTTGCGATAGGGCCGGGTGTCGGGTTATCTGATAAGGAATTAATTTCACATTTTACGCCCCGTTTCTCAGATGCTATGATCTACTTGGGATATCAATTAGTGCATAGCTAAGCTGTGTCCCGCGATTTAACTTGCGTCATCAATAGAGAACATCGCTTTTAGTTCATTTGCAAGGTGTGAACTCAAAAATGGTCCCGAAAAATTCACTCAATTGTCACTCAAAGTGTTGAGGGAAAGTTAAATTCGTGTTTCCTCCGTCAGCGTCGAAATAAAAAGTTTCTCCAGAGAGGGAAACGGGGAGAATGGGGATTGATTGCTTTTCACTTAGAGGCAACATTTTCACGCCTACAACTTTTTTCATTTAATTCAACTTATGTAGGTTAATATGTTAAGCTGAGGTTCCCGATTTAAATATTTGGGTAAAATTAAGTTTTGCTCCAACTTCTTACTTAGGTATATACAATAATTTAACTAGCCATGTGGTAGTCTGTGGGTGTCTAGAAATATATTACCAGATTTTAATAAAGTCCAATAATTTGCCTAAAATAAGAAGAAGATTAAAACAGTTCAAGTTTAAGCATTTTACCATTTGCTTAATTAAAAAAAATCAATTTTGTGAACAAATTGTATCTCTTTATCTTGTCTCAAAATGAAGACCTATGGTCATCTTTAATAATATAATTAATTGATTATTTAGTTAATCTTAGTTTTAGTAAACAGTTTATTTTGAACAGGTCAATATTACAAAACAATAATATACTATAAACAACACAATGATTATAATGGTATTAATAATAGTAATATAGGCTGATGGATACAACCCACGAGTGGACTAATATTTCCTTCGGGAGTAATCAGTGTCATATTGTGGGGAAAGTAGGGTAAATGGTAACACACATTTGGACATAATACATTAAGGGTGATCTGTTATTGTAATTAACGTTGAAATATCGTTAAGAAGGGATATTTGATTATATCATCGTCTAAATAGCCTAGGATGATAGCCCCAACTAAAACTGGATAAAAAGACCGAATTTTACAGAGATTACGATTTTCGCCGAAGATTTTTCGTTTCGTAGGATCTCCGTATCACTTCGAAGAAGACGTTATAAAATCCAAAATTATCGCAATAGGTATTGAGAAAAGAAATTATCGTTATAGGTAGGTGTCCATGTGATTGATATTTTGGCATTGAGATTTATATCCCGATGTTTCGAACATTTTATTGTGATTGCAGTCAGAAATAAATCGATTTTAAATTCGTCAAATCCAATCTAATATATATGTAATATGTATACTCTTATTCAATATTTACCATTTTTTAAACTAACATTATAATAAATAATTATACTTTAAAACAGCGGTCAGCACCTATTAAAAGTAGTTACAAGTTAGGCATTAAAAGCCATGCAAAATGAATTTGGCCGGTCGTGTGCGATGTAAGGGAACTTTATCAAACTAATTTGGCCGCGGACGGCCGCGGACGGGCGGCGGATGGCGGATGGCGGATAATTTAACGTTGTGTCACGTTTTATGTTACGTTAAGTGACGTCCTGTTGTAACATTTTGTTTATTGAAATTCATATTCTTTGTCGTGTGGGAAGGATCGATAGAATGGATCAATTGGTATTTTATTTTCAGAATGTCGCAGAGATATATCGCGTTGGGTCCAAAAGCGGTCACTCCTACTATAGTTGTACTCTACTATAGTATCCTATACTCAGGTTCAATTCAGGTTCTCTGTTGTGATAAACATATTGAAACTAATTTGTCACTGCCTATTTAAATAAGAAGCCAATTTTAATAGCTTTAATAATTTGTGGTAATTCGGTACTAATTTTTGTAAATTAATGACAATATAAATATTATTTTTATCCATCAAAATAATACCAAATTTCGTGATTCTACATAAAATTCCCAGTTAACCTTAAATAAGGACTCAACGAATAACCAATTTTATACACAATGCTATGATTTACATATTTTGATTAAAACAAGTTGCTCTAATATGAAACTGATAACTATTTATCTTCCGCGCAAATGTCATATAACATATTAAACTGAGGCCGAAATAATTAATCGGGTTTCACCCTCGTCACGCGGGTGTGAAGATAATGCTATGACACAATGATACAAACGGGAGAACTTTCACTTATCTTGTTATACGGTCTTTGTCGACGATTATATATTTAGATGACTGTTACAAAAAAGTACATTTTTACCCGAAAATCTATGGTGTGAGCCATTCATTATATTCTCAAATTATATATTGGACTGTGAGCCATAGAATGTAATGGGCCCCAACTGCCTAAGTTTCTATAGACTTATTTTTTATTTAATTGCCTTGATATTTATTCTTCATAGTTCCAGATTGCAGTACTTATTTTTGTCTTTTCAGTTTTCATTGTTATTAGGTACGTAGTTTGGTTAACTTTGTACGCAGTTGGGTTTTTTAATTTTTTAAATTATTTATTTTATTATGAAATAAGGTACCGCTAAATTTTGACCTTTGAATAGGCGTAAATGTAGGTATTGGACAATTTCCCAACACTCAGCAAACTATCCTCACAGTACGACGAAGACAAAGCCTCTAACTGAGCAGAATCCAATCGGAAAGTTTCCCTAATTAGTGCATCTTCACACTGACGGCTGTTGCTCGTGATTGACGCACCCCGACCGCGCGTGTGAAGGGGCTTTATAGTTGTATACAAATGTCTGCTGTTAGTGGGAAATGTTGCAAATCGTCTTGTGTTGCGATGGTATACCTACTGTGAGTGTAATCGACAATACATATACAGCATATGTATTATAAATTATCTGTTTATTTAGGTCTTAGGTGGTATATCTTAGTTAAGAAACTCTCATGAGTTGGAGACCGTTATTTTATTAATAAAGGGTTTTTTATTCTTTCTTTATTTATTGATAAAAGTATACAAGGGTCGTTGATAGCTTTTAATACTACGTATTACATAGGTATATGTTTCATCACACAGCACATTCAGAGCGTATATTCTCCCACAAACAAAGCCAAGTCAAACACCTAGCATTGTTCCTTATAGGTTGCATGGAGTCATAACCGATGATTTATAGTATTGTATCGGTTCACAATCCATTGGTCGCGCAATCGAGTGGACTGTGACGTCACTGTTCATGAAAATTGTATGCCTTCCACGAATATCATACTTGTACTATGTACTCACTTTAAACCACTTAATCTTATATAATACACATGTATCATTGTGAGTTAAGTTATGTTCCCAAAATAGTTCCAATAGAATTTAGTAATATGTTTTTGACACAGATTATTTTGTATTGACTTAATTAAGTATAACTTCAGTGCTTAATTTAATAACATAATTACTCGTCATAACTATTAACTATTGCAAGTTATATTAAGTTATTCGATGATTAATATTATATCTTATACACAAGCAAAATAAAGCCTATACACACGTTACAAATTCCCATTTATAATATTTATGGGTGATTCCTCCCTCAAGGTGGTATAGATCTAAGTATATGGAGCCGGCGCCGCCAAGACGAGACTGCTCTACGCGAAGGCTATAGTCTCGCACTCCAGTGTTTACGTGTCATAAAACTTATTCGCGTACCACACTTTTGTCCGAGTCAGATTTTTCATTTAATATTTTAAAGGCATTTAGGTCTGTGTAATTCTAAGAATATTTAAAAGTGTGTTTTTCCTTAGATGTAAACTAGCGAACGGAATACAACGTGTACGTGTTTACTTTTTTTTAATTAATTTATTATTAGTAATATTAATAATTAATTTTAAATCGGTTCAGTATATGCACAGATATTCTAAATTTCTTCTGGTAAAGTCTCTAAAAGTTCTATTGTATAAACTCATTAATAGACTATTAATTTGATTTTAATTGAATAATAATTTTTTAAACGTAACTATTCGATTTCTGCTTACGATATGCATACATTATTAAATATTATTGAATTATTTCAACTCCATATGACGTAAGGAAATCTCAGAATGTCAAAACATTCAAATATTGTTCTTCAATTTTGAAGGTCGGTAAATATCTAGCAACGGTAATCACAACCAAATCTACCCTCACCTGTCGGCGAGTCATTGCAACCCTTCCTCCTTCCTATACTGTCTGACTGCGATTGTTTGTTTCTGTGTATTATTTCTACTTATCTTATACAGATAAAATATTTGATAGTTTTCAAGCGTTGTTTGTGCCATTGTTTTAGTAAATCATGAATTTCGGGGAATATAGCAAAAAAATACAACAAAAAAAAACAAAACAAACTCACTCTAATAATATTTGGTAAATTTAAATAGCTCAAAATTAGATACGATATTAAGTGTTTTTTTTAAATATTGGACAAGCCATGGGATATTGTCGCTACCCTATTCAATTTGCTCGTTCTTCTCTCTAGAAAGTTCCTGAACCAATGGCGCAATTGTTTTATAAAACATAACGATGTATAATATTATATCCTTGTATATAAATATATCTTTGAGTCTAACTCCTTTATAAGCTCGCTATAAAATCCAATTTCAATGTAGGTATACCTTAATATTTTCAAAACTTTGGTATTAGCTTAAACACAAAATCGGTCCGCAAATACTAAATAATAATTCTTTAATATCGCGATATTGATCGATCCTTCCGCTGGTTGCCGGTCAAAGGGATTCTCAGCATTTCGCAAGCTTCAAACTTTACAGTATTTTCGACTTTGCTAAAGAATTAACGATTTCATTTAGCTAAGTGAGCGACTCAGGCTGACTTATAAATTTGTTCAAAATTTAATATTATGCTGCGCCCAGACCGGCGCCGGTATCGACGAATTGGAACCATAATATATTGAGGAACAGCGTTTAATCAAGGAAAGGTTTTGACTAAAACTTAACTGAATACAAATACCTTCTTCGATTAAAGATCAAAAAGAGAGTTTTTGTAAAACAACTAATATTTTTTGAATGTACCCTACATTACGTAACGTTAAAATTAAACATTGAGTTTTCGAGAAAAGTCAAAAGAAGACAATTTAAATTAATTTATAAAAAAATTAAATGTCACAATCTTATTACAGTTGTTTGAAACTCTGTCTGTCTGAAACATAATAAAGTTAGAATTGGTATGAGATCAGTCTCAGGTGTGGCTGAATCCTTTTAGATGCTGAAACATTTTTATACGTAGAGAAAATTTGGAGGCTTCTATCGAATCGTGTAATTAATTTGGACAGTCGCGATGCAGAGCAAAACCTTCGCTTTCCTAATCTTTTTTAATCAACTTAATTGACTGAACTAGAAAAGAAAAGTACTTTTTGGAATTCAGCTAATCTTGTATTTTTATTTATTTTAATCACATCACTAATAATTGTGGGATTTAAGTTTTCTTTATTTAATCAAGGACTAGCTGTGCCCTGCGGCTTCATCTACGTTGCTCGATTCCGAATATTTATCTAATTTCTACAGCCTTTTCCAAGTCCTAACCAATCAATAACTGTTCAGTGGTTTAGACGGTTAACCCTCACAGACAACGTACGACCCGAAAGTACTGTTGTACTGCTATAGTGGTGATGACGAAGATCGAACTTTGGCTTTAATTTAAAACATACCAAGACGTAATCGGATCTAGTCGTCTTAACAACATGATTCTATTGAAATTCCTATCTAATTTATAAGTAGTAATAATAACACAGGTCTAAGCAAAGTTAAACATCGTCTTTAACTTTCTCAATATAAATAGTTGTAGCTGAACGATAAATAATAACGTTGGCGTGAGGCAGACGCAGACAAAATTAACGTAGTTTCAAACAGGCAGACTAATGAAATTAATGAGCTCTGACGGAGCCACCGTAGCTGCGAGCTGTGGGCCCATTATTATCAGACGTTTTTACTATCTTTATTAGATAGCGGTTCTGTGGTTATTCAGGTAACACGAGAAAACATACACCAAATACACGAATATTGAGACTTAAAGAGTTATATAGAACAAGAGAATATTTAAAACTACATTACAAAACAACGACACTTAACGATAAGCTTGATCATTTGGTGCTTCCATAGATTGGACAATACAAGAACAACACACGTTTAATATGATATCCAAAGTATTCAGCATCTTTTAGAAATTCTCATATACTTTCTTAGTCACAAAATCACAGTGTGTCTCGTATTTTTAGTACCTATCTGTTACTATTAAACTTCATACCAGTGGCCATTTTATATTGTTTAATATTAAGAACTGAACAGTAAATAAACATATTTCAAACCCTATTTTTCTAAAAAAGCATTTTTTGTTTCAAAACCAATACTATGTCTAGAGAAAGAATCAAACGAAATTCCTATATTTTAATAAAACGTTCCCATCTTTAGCAGTAAAAATAAGGCGTAGGAACACGCGTCTGCAATAAAACTCTGTATGAATAAAACATATAACATACATAAGAAATAGCGATCCATGCGATAGATTGAAGTGCATAGTTCCTATGAATAAGTAACAAAGGCTTTACGAATACATTTTTAATTTGAAACATATTTGTAAGTGCTCGGTGAAGCGTGGATGATGTTCGCTCGAGGGAAGGGTTGATACGGCCCGCGTCTTGCACGAATATCGACGATCTGTAATATGTATTATATTTTATTTCGATAGCTTTTAAGTTAAGAAATAAACATATAAAACAACTAGCTGACCCGGCGAACTTCGTATAGCCCTATAATCATGAAATATTTAAAAAAGTGAAATGCTAATCTTTTCTTACATAAGAACCTCCTAATAATAACAAATAAAACAAAAAAAATCAGTCAAATCGGTCAAGCCGTTTTCATGTTATTTCGGGACAACGGAAAACGGATTTCATTTATAAAATATATAGATTAAACAATAACATAAGAACAGTGATTTAGAATCTGCCTTAGATAGACATACAATTATATGGGAAACGTGTTCAGTTTTGAATTATTATAAACACATAAAAATACTTCAAGTAAGCTACTAATCGTCCCTCCTCGTTTTATAATATAATATGTTACCTTGTTATGTCTAAGTCATAGGTACTTAAACGATAGTTGAAATTCTTAAACCAAGAAGTAAACTTTTTCAATGTCCCTAGGTTACAAAGATGAACCCGGGATGACATAATTACCTATTAATAGAAAAGCAAAGCTAAACCCTCTGTAATTTGAAAAAAGCTATCTCAATTTTAATATTTCAAATTTTATTAAACACGCTTTATAAGTAAATTATGAAAAAAAGGGGGTTCATATAATATATTATGTTAAACTATGGAGTTGAGCTGGTATATCATATACTCGTATAATAGACAAGTAGTTACGGGTAAACAATAGCAAAGAGTTGGATCACGCACGTACAGTATTTACGACAGCACGACGGCCCGATCGCTGTTCAATATTAATCGCACATTTTGTGATTGTATTGCTTCTGATATTTAACTAGGTATTTTTATATTATATATCTCGACGTGCCGCGGTTTTACCCTTGTAGTTCCTGTTCTGATCTACCTATATGGAAAATTTCAGCCAAATAGATTCAGTAGTTTTTGAGTGTATGAGTATTATATGTACAAACATCCATATAACAACATATTCAAACTTTCATATTTATAATATTATTAAAATAGTGCAAAAGCAAGTGCGGGCAAACCACATGAAGGAAAATTGTTATAGATGTCGCCGGAGTCTGTCATGCCTGGTTAGTTAAGCCACACGTAACTCCATAGTGTTTGTTTTGATTTAAATGATTTTTTATTTGATACATTCACCTTCGCAGTACACAGCTAATAACCAATATTTTAAGCAAACCTATTTTATCGCGATCAGGCATAAAAGATCCCATAAGTAAGTGTTACTTAAATGTAAGAAGTCTTTTAAAAACAGGTTAAACTTTGATATGTATTTTAAACGCTTCGAATAGAAACGAAGTGTGACAACAATTGTTAGAAAGGTAGTGAAACGCCTATATCATCTGAATCGTACAGTTTTTGTGTGAGCTGTCTATGAGATGAGCGCCTACTGCCGGCTCGAGCACAAAGCGACGCCGCGCCTAATGAGAGCCTTCAAAACGCTGGTACGAGTTACAAGAATCGACGATTTAATATGACGCTATGATAAATAAGTAACAAATGTATGTAAGAAAGTCAACTAAATATTATGAGGTACACAACCATTGAGTTTCTCATTTTCATCAACCAATGAGCATTCTAAAGGCTAAATGAAGTTTGCTCTCTAAGTGGAGAATATTGCGATTGGCAAAAAGGAGAGGATTTTTGACAAGAGGGAATTAAGTATAGTAGGTATAATGGAAGGCGTAAAGGCAAAAATAATGTACTTTTCCGACTTCCCACCCCGGACGAACCGGTTCAATTCAGCTTAAAGAGTGGTAGCATCCAACCAATTAAATATATTAAAACGCTACATCGCGTGACTCCCGCCCCGCGTGTGTCTGCCTGCGGACGACACTTGTTTGATCTGCCCCAGTTTGTTACGCTTTGACGAATCCATTGATTCCTTCCACTGAACCCGCAAGCCTTCAAGAAAACTCTTTGTAGTCTCTTTTGAGTAATTTAATAGCTTGTTATTTAAGACTTTCTTCGTTTGAATATTCTTACGCGAAAAACGTGGGATTACGAAGATATTGTCGGGTTAAAAATAGTATTAAGATATCGTTTGTGGCTATAATTTCTTGGAGGTGTTAAATATTTTATCCTCACTTTATAAATAAATAGATTATATATTTCCCGACGAAATTTAGTGTTTGAAATTTGACATAGTGAGTGACACAGAGAGATTGTAATTATCCATTGAAAAAGAAAAGGTTCAAATTAATTAAAACAACATTGTCATAAGTCATTACTATATTCTCCCTTGTTATCCAACATATCGTTTCCAACATTCAACCGATGTCAATACAAAAATAAATTTCTCAAATAGGTAATGCCATTCTTACAGATTGTTTCTCTTGGTATCTCCTTCAATACTGTTATTAGCACAACTTTCCTAATCCCTAAAGCTAATAGGGTTACATTAAGATAGTTCTATCTGCGGCCTTTGAAAAGAGCAACATTTATTACCCATTAGATTGAATTCCAACTCAGCAAAGGATTTATTCAACAAAAGCATCCGTAAATCCCGCTTCAAATTAAATTAAATAAAGTAAAAATATGTCATCCCTTTAGGGTTTCCAAGTAATGGGATTGCGATATCAAAGCGTCGATTCACTGATCAAATAGGTCGCCTACTAATGTATACATTAAATCATTTACCTGTCACTTTTATATGTTTTTGTCAATATGTGGGGCAGGTGGAGATTCGCCAGATGGTAAGAGAACAGCATCTTCCAAGAAAAATCTTAACTAAGTTAACTAGCAAGCCTGAATGCCCTGCTAGCAACTCGCTTATAAGGAGAGAAGTAATTGCAAATTCAAAAGGGAAATGGGTATAAGGAGATTGACAAGGAATTTATACGTACTATGAATGTCTAATGCACGGTAGGTTGACAAGATGTTATAATCTAACACTGGTTTCTTGTGGGAGAGTCGATATAAACGAAACCAAGCCAATTGTGACCTTCTAAACGTACGTATTCTATTTTTGTTTTTGAAAGTGAATGGTTGCTACGTCAAGCGACTCGATTTATTTTCAATATTAGTTATTCTAATTAAGCATTGGATATTTATTAATTTCCCTTTTTATGCTTAGCTATAATACCTAACACAAACTAATATGACACAATTGGTTAGCTACGGTCGCTGTGTAAACCCCCTGTATAACTTAAGTATCAAAAGCAAACAAAGATCTAATGGCTTTGCGAATTAGTTCGGGCACCGATAGTTAAAGTGTTTGAGTTGTAAGTCTGTTTGTAGGTCTTACATTAGTTGTCGCTACAGCTGACATTATATAGGATGTATAAAGTTCATTTACGTCGAAATTAAGTTCAACTTTTAAATAGTCGTTTTGAATTTTAAACAACTTGGAATATTGAAGTGAAATATTGTAACGAACTGATGAAAAAATGTAAGGAATGTGGGCGTGGAGTACTTTTTGCAATATAAAAATAAATTTAGATACGAAAATATCAGCAAGCGTATAAACCGTACGGTACTTGAAAAATATTTGGTCATAGAAGAATTTTAAGCTATAAGCAACGTGCGCTCCAAGAATCATGCACATGATATCTAAAATGCAGCAAAATCGCACATTACCCGGCTATTATATGTATTGCCCACGTGACCGGCGTGTAACGGTCCTGTTCATAGCGGTAATGTGGATAATATTGTGGGGTATAGATTATTATACTCGTTTGTTTTTAAAACTTTTGTGATTTCAGTGAAGTAAAAATGAAGCCTAACTATGGCTATGTCTATATTTTAAAACCGTCAACACATTCGCGAGTGTTGCGAATATTAAACAGCTTGCAGTGGCCTTCACTTCGCCACTATAAAAAATAGTAGAAATATAAATACATATTTTTGTAAGTTAAAAAAATATCGTCCTTACTTATATCATTAACATAAAAGTACGCAAGCACGTATTTAAGTAACAGTTTCAAGTAATACCACCGAATAGTTTGATATTCGCTCGCAGATTGATATAACCTGGATTAACACCTACACACTTACTATCCCGCGTACAGAAGATACACGTGTAACGCCGCGGGGCGCAGCTAGTGAAGTCAAAAGTGTTAAGTAACGTTATCAGTGTACCGACTACCGGCCTACCCGTGTCTGGCCGCCTTCCAGATCTGACTACAGCACTACACTGTACGCTCAGCAAATACAACGACTTTATTATGCAGCGTTGCTCTTATATTTAAGTTTCCTCAGATTATATAATCATATTATTTGCTTTATTTTAAAGACAAACTTTTATTTCTCATTTGTTATAAAAAAATATTTCTAAATGGTTTTTGTAATTTTTAAAGTGTTGCAATTACTTGCTGTACCGAATAATTTTTTTAGAGTATTCCTTAAAGTGAGAGGATGGTCCTCAAGCAGATAAAAAGGTGAGTCGTAGGGTTACAGGTAGAATACGTAGTGTGAGCGAGTAAAAATATATAATTTAAATGATTGAGTAAGTAAGAATAATGACTAAAATGGACCAAACAAAACATAAAACGGCTGGTTGAATAACTAATTTATCTTGGACTTTATCCATCTAAGTTGTTTAATCAGAAATTAAATGATGACGCTTAGCAAAAAGCCTTTACATGAAGTTATATACAATAAATGTACAATAATAGGCAGCTAAATTGAATTTCCTCAGCAGACAACACGCAGACTCAGAGCGTGCCGTATCGGAAATTAGCTGATCTGAACCCGTCCCTGCCATGTGCTAAATATTAAAATTAATGTATTCAATAAACCTTTATCTAATACTTACTTACACGCTATAGTCATAAATCGAAAAAGAAGATTCCTATTGGGTTAATCCCACTATCAGCCAAATTCTAATTGTTATTCTATTGGTAACAGTATTCGTAGTATCAGCCCAGTCAGAAATTATCCCCCTAAGAGTTTATGTAAAAGTATATGCTAGAGTCACTTCCAGTTATAATCGTTTAATACCATAACCGTATTAATAATTTTTTAATTTAGCTATAAAAAAAGTTATTTTTAAAACTGATGCATACTTTTCCATTTTTAACATATTACCATTTATTCCTTCTTTAAATGTTAGTGTTCGTTTTAAAGATATATGCATTATAAGCAAGTCTGTATTACTTTACATCTGAAAGACTCGCCATGATATATTTTCATATAATCTTACACATTTCAAGACAAGTTGAGAATTCGTAGCAAATGCACGCAGCAATTCCAACCATTATGCACATTAGCTGCTTGCCTCGAATTAGAGCTAACGGTCCATATGAGAATGACTCAAGAATAAATCGCTCGGCACTCGGCTCCCGGGCCCCGGCACTCGGCGCTCACTGCATTTGGCCATCATCGGCACTCGCTGGAATTTAAATAAAAGCTTCCGATTGCTCCCCGCGCCGGCGGCTGAGCCCAACTACCGCATTGCGTATGGAAATGCACGAATTAAATAGCACTGCAAGAAAAGGGTCGTTATTACCGCGCCATTATTGGCTCAATTACTGTTCTTTAGGTTAAGTCAAGTACGATAGGACTTTGTTATTTTCCTAAGCTATCGCCATTGAATCATTATACTTAGTTTTGCGGTTTAGTTACAGTTTTCGGACCGAAATTATCCTATATGTTAATCAAGATTCGAATTTTAAAAGTAATTTTAGTTTTTATGAGAAAAAGTAAACATCCAGGCATGTTAACAAGGTTGCTACGAGCAAAGCTAGTTTATACATTTTAAATCTTAACAGAACAAAATGCCTTTTTGTTCTGCTGATTTGGATGTTACAAAATATTTCGCCAATACTTGCAGATGATAGCCTAATGGATTACAATCAAATTAAAAATAACATTTTACTTTTTAAGCAAAATTATTATACCCTTAAAAATTATTTATCCTATACAATTTTAGAGTATAAAAAAAACAACTTAAACATTATCGTAACAAAGGCTTCCGTTAACCGTTAGCGAAATGAATAATTTATCAATTAATGAACTAACAAGGCAACAACAACACTAACCGTTATCTTACAAAAATAACGTTATAATATCGCCGTTAACTGGCCTGTTATTTTTAACGGTTCAACTTCGTTATTGTTATTACCCATAGAATATTAAAGTGAAAAGAATCTTATTTTTAACTGATTTCAAAAAAAGAGTTTTCTCAATTCAACGGTACATATACATATACTATATATACCCTCTTTTACATAAAATACGACATTTAATAAAATAAAAAAAATCATTTATTCTAGAAGCCTCATATCAAAGTTAGTCAAATACAAGTATATAATGTTACATATATCGGTATTCCAGTACATAGTTTTGAACATAAATAAAAAGGTTTTCCCCTTGACGTGACGACAACAAAAGGGTAGCGTGATTTATACAAGCCGGTCACCCGGGCCCGCGTGACAATGGGACCAACATATTACGTAGTCATATGACCATACATAATGGGTCATTTTTTATATAGTATATACTAATAGATTTACCGGGAAAAAGCTCAAGGATAATGATGTATGTTGCGGTATGTAACTGAAATTTCCCACCTTATACAAATTTGTATACGTAATACCATACAATCCTAGATATAAATTTTCAGTAGAGTAAAAGTTTTATATCATAATGTTAATTACAATTAGTAAACTTAATTTAGAGCGAGCTAAATTTTCGCTGCGTAACACTTTAATACGTACGATTGCGATACGACTTTCATGAATTAATACCGATTGTGCACAACATACGCTTCTTATCCATCTTTTTTTAAAATAAATTCGTATTCCCAATTCCGCATCTCGCCTTCAAACCTTAAAGTTTGGCGAGGTTTTTGTGTTCATTTATATTCATACATGTTTCTTTTGTTAATAAATGAAAAAAAAAAAAATCAATTCAACAATTGTTTCGAAAACGGACATTGTGCTTGTTTACTGTCAGACAAATCTATTTTATCAAATTGAATAAGAAGAGCTTAATGACAATTTATACTTTGAAATCACTGAACATCTATTTGTGTATGTTACACATGCATGTGTTTGTATCACAGTGATCTAAATAATAGAGATTTTGTTTCCAGGAACTTTAATAAAACTAAAAAGATTAAAAATGTTTGTTCAAATATCGTATCGTCACTTTAAAGCCCCTAACCCCGCCATTATCTGTCAAACAGCCCGGCCGCGGCCGCAAATGAATTATTTTAATTTCATCATTCACCCGCACTCGCGATGTGGGTTTGTCCGCCCGTACCTACGCATCTACGTACCTACCGCCTGAATTTAATTGACGTACACGGATTATTGTGCGCGATTTATACGGCCTTTTATTGTTTTAATTATGTGGACCTGACAAGAGTATTGCATTTATATTTTAATTGACTGCTTTATATTTGAGTGGTTCATTTAAATTGAGTGATGATGCCGTCATTGTATATGGTATGTTGACATGGCGAGCAAGCACCACCAACCACCAGCGCAACATCTTTGTGAAATCAGCTTCCCAAGCTTCCAAATATGACTCCTAAGGCTACTTAAAAAAACGCGAACCTTTCGCTTAAAGGCCGGCAACACATTCGTTACATCGCGATTGCTCATGGGCAGCGCTGATCAGCGCTAAAGGAATTTGTAAATTTAATTTTTAGTACATTAAAAGCCTGTAACCGAGCAGAATGTAAGCAAGTTAGCAAATATGATAGTTGGCAGACAGGCCATTAGTCAGCAAAGCTGTGGGCGGCTGAGCCAGTCAGCTATTTGACTGAATTAACCGACCTTAGTGTATTAAGGTCTTGTAAGAGCTTAAGCCTACCAATAAAACGATATTGAAATTGCGAAATTAAATCTTAACAGCTTATTGTAAAGACGACGTGACTTATTTATAATTCTAGTAAAAAAAATTGACCCATTAATGGTTTCATATTTTATTAATTTAAAAGAAATTTTAAATACAACTTCAAAGTAAAAATTCTATTCCTGAGCCAAACTTCTGTTTATTCTATACCAAAAACATTGCAAAAGTATGTTTATTGGTGTTTTCGCGTGCGCGGACAATATTCGCAAGTAAGCTACGGTATTGAAAAGGTCGGATTACCATACATCAAAACATTTTGAATATTTCAATAGGCTTTGTGGAGTTTCATAACTTTGTACCTTTTCACTTTTAAAATCAAGCGAAGCGTAGTTTTATTGCTATCAACGTGTTTTATATTGAGATACAAAAGTTTTTGATTTCTGGCTATGTATTTCGGGTTTGTGTTGACATTAGTATACTCTTATTTTTATTTTCTTTTTGTTTTGCTCTGTAAATAAGATTTTATTTAATGGTGACAATATGGTAAAGATGCTTTTTCTGTGTAAAGTAAATTAAGCAGTGATAAAACTCTATGAAAATAACGTATTTGCATTTATTTAGGTAATAAAATTTTCAAACGCATTTTACTCTTTTTGCGGGTTAAATAAATTAATTTAACTAGACTAACTAGAGTCCAGTCGAAAAGTAGTATTTTTATTATTTATTAGGCTTTAACAAACTCTAATAGTTACACTTTAAAAATTTACAATACGGAATTTATAAAACTATTTTTTTACAATATACATACCGGCGAGCGTTAGGCAACAATAGTCTAAAGGTTTTTATATTTGATATTTCCATTTATACTTTACAGTAATACGATAACCTCGTCGGGTATATAGCATAATAGACTCATTAAGACATATATAAGGCAATGTTTTTACGATGCAGCTCTCGCATTGTCATCGTCTTGAATGGAGAGCAATTCCACAGCGTGAGCAGGCCTGGCCAGGCGCCAAGCGGATGTTTTCATATTTGCATACCTAATTTATATAGGGCCCTTTTAATACCGTTTGAGCTGACTTATTAAAGCCCTATTAATACGACTGTTTAATGTGCTATATTTTATTTTAATATTAAAAATTTATTTATATTTGTTTTTTAAAGTCCCTTTGACGTCCGTGGTTATTTCATTGGGTAAAACTTTTCAGTATGTTAGTCTTTATCTAACAATCGCATAAAATACACAATATGTTCAGTTGATATACAATAGTTATAAATAGTATCTACCCACGTCCAACAACCTCACAAAATAGCGCTTAATAAATAATTACAAAACAACAAAAACGACGATACAGTAATTACACGATAATAATCAAATTCGTTTTAACTCATTTAGGCACCTACCTACAATAATTTACAAGGCCGTTAATGGCCATTAATAACGAAGCAAAAGCAATCGTTAAAATATTAATGACTCGAGGTACAATGGCTCGGAAGTGCTAATGCGTTGTAATTCTTCGATTATTGTCCACTTTGTATAAAAAGCAGCAGCGAGCTACACAGGAACCCACTTACAGGCGACATTATGTATGCTCTTACGTTTTTACTAGTCATGGGGTTGAGACGACATTTTTTTATTTTTTTATAAAATAGTCGTAGGAAGAAAATAATTTGGGACCCTTTATTCAACAACAGAATAAGACACAATTGTACGAACGGTTTTAAATAAACATTTTTTTACGTAAGGCAACGTGCTTTTTTTAATTAAAGTCTAATTTTCGTTGTTTGTTTCAATACCACTGTATTATTCTACTTCATTTTTTTAATTGTTTAAGATTTTCATAGAATAAATGTCTTATAGTGTTCTTGTCTTACTTTGTAGCCCATAGAAACGTGCGGATTTTGTAAGTCGTTTATAAATCGTACGACAGTCCCACGACACGACAAATCGTAAAAGCCAAAAGCCCTTAACCCTGCAGACGTCATCAGTCATCCTTACGCCATAATTGGATTAGCAAGCCATTGTCCGGTCACATTCTTATGTTTAATGGATTTCAATCTCAGCCCGCTTTTATTATAGACTTGGCTGAAGGCTTAAGTGTCCACCATAGTGGATAAAAATTGTTTATGGATATTTTGCAATGTAAGTTTATGTTATAAATTAAAGCATAAATATTTTAACAGGGCTCTTAACTGTTTAGTTACTACAAAAGACTTCTTGTTTTATGGAGGTATTTAGGGATATAATGCAACATGGCTTCGACTTGTCAAACAATATAGTTTTATATTATTACTAGCTGTTGCTCGCGACTTCGTCCCCGACGGATCTGCTTCTATTATTATGTTATAGTTAGTCAATCTTAGAAGATAGACATATACTGTCGCGGACTTTTTTTTAGATCATATAAAGAGGAATAATTCTTTCATACATATTATTTTTGTTTCTTGAATCGTTTTCGCAGCGCACGCAAAGGAAGCCCTCAAAGATGAATAATGTTCCCCGTTTTTTTCATATCTTCCATTATATCTTCGCTCCTTTTAGTCGCAGTGTGATGTTATGTAGCCTAAAGCCTTCCTCGATAAATGGTCAATTCAATAAATATAGAATTTTTCAATTCGAACCAGTAGATCCTGAGATTAGCGCGTTCAAACAAACAAACTCTTCAGCTTTATGTATTAGTATAGATGAGGTATAGAATTTTCAAAATGGGTTTGTTATATCAAAAGATTACCATCTAGCAAGTTTCAAGATCACACAGATATAGGCACAATTACGAGTTTCTGATATATTATGTTCCGTTACAAAGCTATAACTATTAATTTTTTCTGGAAAGAAATGCTCAGCGCCCTGTCAAATGTAAATTTGTCCCGGGACACTCGAAGGAGGAAAGGGAACGTTTATTTATTGCGTTTGGAATTTATATTCTTGACGTTACACGGATTTTGAGTTTGGCTTGTTTCTTCGATAGGGCAAAAACAGGATTTTTTTGTTCAAATAACGGGCGCTTACCATAAGGGACTACATTCATAAGGCTCATAACAATAGCTTTGTTAACGTGTTAACCAATTAACGAAAGGTGTAATAATTCTGCAATTAATATCTGTTAACGTATCTTATAATAATGCATAATATTATGTCTTGACTAAATAAGTGTAGTTCTAATAATTATAAAGCTTCTATAATTGACAAATTATTGCTGAATATTGTGTCTTTAGAAAAGGTCACGATTTGAATGTTTTGTCTCGCTCCCTCGCTCATCACCGCGGTTTTTTAAAGATAAGCGGGAGCGTCACTAAAAACAGAAAGTGGTTGTATTGTAATATGATCAATGTGTTAAATAAATATAATAGTTAAAGTTCTGCCGTGTTAAAGAAAAGTGACAGTATTCTGAAAGATAATTGTGTTAAATAAATATAATAGTTAAAGTTTGGTTGTTTTAAAGGAATAATGACCATAACTAACTATCTTACTAACTATTCGTAACTTGCCATTTCTAGATAGCCGGTTCTATCTGTTATCTAAACAAATTACTCGAAGTAATCTAAAAACAATCTCAAGCACCATTGTAGGAAATTTCATATAATAATAAAAAATGCGTATCGTATTTCGCGGTACGATTGACATTAAAATATTCAGAACCCAACAGCCGCGTATAGATATTATGAATCTCGACGTAAATAGGAATTTAAAATGCAATTTAAATTTGCGTAGCGCTGTCCGCCGGGACCGCGCCCGGAGGAGCCGACTTTGTTCTTACGTCACTCTGCAGTCGAGAGCCGCTTCATTGAATTGTAGTCTTAGGATTTATAAGTCTGAATGCTACTGTTTTCGTTTAACTAGACTATTACCAGTTAAGCTCACAAGGTTTTTATACCCAGACTTTACGCGTTATGTAACACTTGAACGACTAAGCGGTTTTTAGTGATAGACGAGTCACATATACGTTATATAATTAAGTTATTGTGTCTTTATCTGTAAAAGTTTAGTGCAATTCTTACAAGTTTAATCTTAAGTGACAAAGAAGGTAAATGGAAATGATTAACTTTCTTTTTTTAAAGCGTGCAACGCAATCTAAATTATTTTTCTAACTATTACATAAATATAGATTATTTTTATTAATTAAGTCTAATGCATTCTTCATTCCCAAGTATTTTGCTAAAATGTAACATATAAAAAACTAAATAAATGTTGCAAGCAGCTCTTACACTACACTTTAACGGTAAGTATAACGACTTACAGCTCGCAATTGGACGACTTCAAACTTTTGTTATTTCCACCAAACAATTATTATATTATTTAAAAAGCATTCCTCCATTAAGTTCCAGCGAAATCTGTTATTAAATTAAATTATTCTCGTTAAGTTGGCTCTTAAGTTGAGACTTAAGTTTTTGGGAAATACTTAATTTGCATAATTAAGAAGATAATATTATTATTCAAATTGTTTTTAATATATGTAAATGCAAATGTTTTTGAGAGGGGATGTGTGTTAAGATGATTTTAAACAAAAAACTATGAGAATAAATGTTATCATAATAATTAGATGTTCCCTTTGTAATGATATAAAATAATTAGGGTATTTAATAATTAAGGTAGGAAATAAATAAGGAGCGATGGAATGTTCTGGAATCTTCGAGTTTATCGGGGTGTTACATTTTCATTAGCTAATTGAGTTGGGCCTGTCATATCTAGACGTATAGGGTTCTGCGGACGTAAATAACGAAGGGCTGCTACACACGGTTTTATATCATCCGACCGCGCCAAACCTATAATAAAGGTTAATACTTTTGGCAACTTATGTATTAAAGCTATTAAATTATAATATATGCTCGTGTTTGTTTTTTAATTGTTTAAAATTATATTTATTACATTTACACACTTAACTTGAAAGAGTAACTAATAATAAAGCATTAAATTGTTAAATTATTTTTTTAGTCGGTTATTATTTTAAAACCTCCATACGTATGTATCGTAGGTATCATCGTATTATTAGAATTTTATTCCTGAGACTTGTATAAAGCAAAATTCAAAGCAATACAGTATCTTGTTTTACGCTGACAAAACCACAGGTTGCACAGCCCCAGTTTACTAGTAGATATTAGAATAAGTAAAGTGTAGTAACGAAACGTCAGTTTAAATCAACGTAATGTATAATATTCGAACCATGAAATTCCTCGTGTGGCAACCCTACGGCGGCCATACGGCGAGCTTGCAATCCTCTTTTATTGCTTTTCACAAGCTTTATGTTAATTTAGACACATTTTAGATGTGCTTTTAACTGCCTCAATACACGTATGTTTGGGCGCTTTGAGAACATACTATGTTACATATTTATATATCGCAAGATATTTCGCGTTCATCTTCTGAAAGCTTTACTTACTTTGAAAAGGATAATTGTATCTTTCTTACCTGCCGGTTTGTTATTATGCGAATCTTTTTTAACAGTAGCAATGGATGGATTTAAATAACGTAAAAACATTTTATATTTCTTTTTTGTATTTTACATTGATGATTATTTCAAAATGAAGTCATAAATCTTTTAAATGTTAATTTAAAAAATAAATATGTACAGTCATTAAGCTTTTTGAATGAAATCAATTTGTAAATACGAACATCAAAATTAATAAGTGAATGACCTATAAAGGGCAGTTCCCTCTTTTTAAATGATCAAAAATAATGATCGATGAGTTTGCCCTTATGCTCTATAACAAACAGCTTTCAAAGGTCGTAGAATAAACTTTTTTAAATCAATAAGTACAATATAATATATAACCAATCCATTTAAGATGTAAAATTTTTGCATAGGCTATAACTATATCAAGTTGCAACTATAGTATATGTCAAAGGTTTTATTTTATTGAAATGCGCTACACATAGTGGCACTTTTGAATCGTCATGGTATTACAAAACAATGTGATACCAACGGCTCCTTTCCTCATGTAATTACAGGCTTATACTATAAATAATATACCAGTTAAAATAATTCCAAGAGAACGTTTCAAAGACATGCCATTTACGAAATTCGTACCCTCAAGACTTGGAGCTATTCATGTTTTCAAATTTGCATATTGCACATGTTATTTTCTCCCAAGTACGCGTGGAGCCGGGTGGATGTTATGTCTGCGCATATTTGTACATTTCACTTATTATTCACAACTTTACTTTTAAACTGGGCCCACGGATTTACTTGTATAATTTCTATTCAGGTAGACATAGAGAGATAGAAAGTATCCTTTATGTCAAGTCATGGTCTCGTCTATAAATGTGCTTAACTTCAGATAAATATATTACGTAGTTTTTGCTTGAAAGAGTAACATACCATTTATAATATGAATATTATATACTTATATACGACCGTGGTGTATTGTGGATCTGTAGTCTTGAGTTTGCTGAAGTAAATACCGAAATTTTTGAAGGTTGTTGTACCGTAATGGTAAAAAAGGGACCCTATTACCAAGACCTCACTATCCGTCCGTTCGTTTAAGATACTTTATATTTTCATAGATCTATAACAAAACATAGGTATTAAGAAATAGGAAAAAATATATTTATGGTGGCTCATAACAAACATGATTTTTTTTATTTTTTTTGGCTTCATATTGATTACAGCAACTGGTATTTTATGTCTCCTACCTTCCAAACGTACAATAAATAATCTGAACCATACTCGGAAGTCAAACCTAACATCAGAGCGCGCAGAAATTATACATATTCCATACAAAAGCTTCGGTTGTGCATTCAAATGATAATGTCAAATTTGCATGCTGCATCGCTTAACTCGACGTTGCCTTTTGTGCTCGTTGTGTGATACAAACATATTTTTAAATTGTTATTCGTTACGGGACCTTGTTATAAATATTATGTATGTTATCATAAATTTGCAAATGCTGTTCGAAATGTTGAATACATAACCGAAATGCTTTAGGTATAAGTACCTAGTAATACTAGAGGATATCTTGCGAAAACTGTGACTTCTAACTACTTTATAAATATCTTACATATCTTTAAATAAATCTTCTGATAATATTGAGAACGTAATGTTAAATTATTTACTAACATTACAGTTTTACAGTGGGATTTGAATGAACTGATTTTCTTTCAAAAATAATACATTCGTAACGATATCATCATTACTTATTAAAAAAATAATAAATATAAAGAAATGTTTACTAGATAATAACTAAACTTCTGACGATATATTAAAAATAAAAACATTAATGTTTTAATTAATTTGGACCACGTGCTAGCTGTATGTTATCCCGCTGCCGCGTCCGGTCTTATAAACAAAGGGACCGGAGTTATGGACCGGACGTGACGTCACCGTTTTGTAATATCACGTCAGATGTGTTTTTAAAGGATTTATGAAAATTGGGTCTACAATGAAGTGGTGTTTGGTAGGGAATTCGATATTAATTATAAACGAGCCAAACCTTATTATTTTTTACCCAGTTTTCCTTTCCATGTGTCTTTTGTACCTGTTTTCAGGACAACGCATAGTAGACTTCTAGCGTTATAGCTGTTTTGATAAAATAAATGTGTTAGGTATATTAAGATACTTTTTTCAAACGAATTCCATCAATTTAGATATAATAATTATTAGAACAGTATTACTACGTTTAAAGTATACAACTCAATAAAGGGGTAATCGCGATCTCGGGCTGCAATCAGCGCTCATCGCATGCAAATGCCGGCTTATGCAAATGCATCTTGTATTAATTATTGTCGAAGGTACAGTCAAATGCAAAAGTTAAAAAAACACTTAACTTGATAAATTCCATAGAGATTTTTTTTCTGTCGGCAGCTTAAAGTAAATTAATATTAATATTAGCTTACCTATTTTAAATATCATCTTGATTAATAAATCAATTAATAACAAAGTTTTAGTATAAAGAGCCATTTAAGTTATAGTGCTTATTTACTAGACATAAAATAATACCAAAGGAAATTTCGAGCATCAAAATTAACCCACTATAAGTTCTTAAGTACTAAGTACGATCTAGATAACTAGTAAAATGTGGAATATATTACTTTATCAAAGACTCGCTGAACCGGCGACTTCGCAAATTAGGTCTTATAGCAAGTCTATTTAATAATGGAGTGACCTATTTGAAAAATTGTCACAGTAGTTCAAAGTAGGTACAGAAGTAAACCTACTTTCGAAGAATGTGTCTCAACGAGGTGTCGCTTCAATTATTTAGTAAGTATTTGTTTGTACGAGTAGAAATTCCTACCAATGGTATAAATGGTTTAGAAAATCTGCCCGTACGAGTATGTGAGATTTCTCGCCTCAATCGATTTATATGAAATTTGCTAATGATATTTATAATATAAAAATAAGTTGCCAAATGCGTTGCTATGTTAATAGCTCGATAATAACTTAATCGATGTCTTTAATTATTTATTAGAATATTCCTTGACCTTAATTGGTAAAGGAAGGAAATGTGAAAGGGAAGGTTATAGAACATTGGCGGAAAGGGAAACACGAGTCAACGTTCACATAAACTTTTAAAGTAACAAAGCATTGCATAGAGTGGTTTGTTTTATAACTGTTGTCTGGTCAGTGAAAGCGATCTGTCGCAATAAATCTGACGCGTCGATGGCACCGTACAATGCACGTGAACTCGCGGGGAAGAGAAATATCTACGACTGTTATGCGGCCATGGAACGGGCGACGCTGTCCGCTTTGCTGTAGCGAAATAATGTAAGGTCTGAATAGATTTTGGTGAAATTTGTTGCAGAATTAGTTTGTATAGGAAGTCATCATTATCAAACACAAAACTGTGAACATTTGTATAAGACACTAAATAAGAAGAGAACAAAATTTTGTTTGTGTACAAAGTAGCAATACAAAAATACATGATATCAGATGAGACTGCTGGATAGAGCAATTATCTGCTACTTTTGTATTTATAAAATAAAAGAGATATAAAGTGTGTCGTCAAAGAGTCATTATATGTGACTATGATCCCGATCCGCTTCGCAAAGGAATCCGATATAACCCATGTAGTGGTCCTTTACCGCCGCCCATGGGTCTCCCATGTAAAAAAGGGGTATGAAGTGTCAGTCACCGCTGCTTCCCTGGCCCCAAGCGGTACACCACGCCAAATATTTATCGTAACACCCAGTTCAGTGACATAATTTATGACTGCGGCGTTCTTCGTCATCTTTGCGAAACGCCAACATTATAAAGTACTCGATATCTCTTTTACATGAAATACTATTCTAAGTTGTAACTTTCCCGTCATATTTCAAAGACAAACACTTTAAATGATGAATCGGGGTAATTTTATTTGTTTATTTGAATATGAATTTAAGCTAGGCTAACTATTCAGATGGACTTATTTTCATGTTTCCAAAATTACATTATATACTAGCTGTTGCTCGCGACTTCGTCTCCGTCGGATCTATTTCTATTATTATGTTATAGTGAGTCAATCTTAGAAGATAGACATATACTGTCGCGGACTTTTTTTAGATCATTTAAAGAGGAATAATTCTTTAGTACATATTATTTTTGTATCTTGAACCGTTTTCGCAGCGCACGCAAAGGAAGCCCTCAAAGAGGAAGAATTTTCCCCGTTTTTTCCATATTTTACATTATATCTTCGCTCCTTTTAGCAGCAGCAAAGAATTTTTCAATTCAAACCAGTAGATCCTGAGATTAGCGCAAACAAACTCTTCAGCTTTATATATTAGTATGGATAGGTATATATTATTATAATAGTCATTTTAAGTCGTTACAAAATTTATTTTACACAAGCATCAATAAAAGTAAAAATAAAGCCTTCTTTAAAACATTTAATACAATATTAAATAAGTTTCAGAAACAATAAACGTTAAGTTCTGTTTCTGTTTGTCTCCAAACTGTCGCTCGCAAAAAGGCACTTGTAACTTAGTAGACTCTAGATAACGTTACTGCGTACTTAACTATAACTTAAGAGTAACTTGACTGTGTGCTTAGTACTTTGTAGCTGAGACTGAGTTTTAAAACCTGTGTGGAGTTGTAGTTATTATATTGATGAAAAAGAAACAAGTAACGTCTTGTTAACTTAGAAGCCTAATTCCTAAGTTATACTTCTTTAAGTTATTTATTTAATTTTATTAGTTTTGTGTTTTTATACACAAATTATATTTTCTATTTCATGCAAAGGTCAACAAAACTGGTGTGTCCGTTGGTACGTAATTAGCCAAATATTTTATTAGGTAAATAAGTATTTGGTGTTTTGTAAAACAAGGTTTTGATTTAAATCCGAACACTATTCAGTACATACATCAAATAAACTGTTCATAATTACAATATGCAATGTGCAAATAATATCAACAAATTAATAGCAAAACGAAAATTCTAATCAAAAATGTATCTCAGTATTATTGATGTCCCTAAATTTAAATACATGACTTAAATGGGGTTTCATCTCTTATGCAACAAGGTGCTCTTCAATTAAACAAGCTCACTTAGTACTATAATATGGACAAGATAATAGGCCACTTTTGACATTTCATCAAAATTCAACAACGTAACGTTGTAACGGCGGGCATAAAATAAGAACTGCACAATTGCTTAACTTTTTTCAATTACGTTTACATATTTATTGTAATAATGACCGATACGAGTAATTTTACAATTTGCTTTCATTAATAAACCAATCTAAACATAATAAACAATTTCTGATCTAAAGAACTGAACGTCGTTATAATGTTGCGTCAGTCAACCCTTTTTCTTTTTAAACACTAGGGATGTTACTCTAAAAATCGAAAGCTGATAGGATTGTAAGTTGAATCGAATGCAATGATTACTTGTGAAGAAAAATCACCATAAATTTATAACCACGTTGTGATTATAATAAAACCTAATTATATATCCATACTAATATTATAAATGCGTAAGTAACTCTGTCTGTCTGTCTGTCTGTCTGTCTGTCTGTCTGTCTGTTACGCTTTCACGCCAAAACTACTGAACCGATTGTAATGAAATTTGGTACACAGATGGTCTAGAGCCTGAGATAAAACATAGGCTACTTTTTAACTAAAAAAACGGTTATAAGGGGGAGAAAGGGGAAGTTAAAGTTTATATGAAAGTCCACGCGGACGGAGTCGCGGGCAACAGCTAGTATTATATAAATTATAATAGGACAGGGATTCGCATGATCATTTTTAAAATTCACATATGTTTCAAGTCTATATCGATTCATTCGATTCATTCATTTAATCGATGTTTTTAAGCAGGTCACCTCACTATGAATATAAAACTGACATCTGTCAAAAGTGGCCTATTATTTTGTCCATATTATAATCGTATTTCTTAGTTCCTAGCTTCTGTCTGAGACATTGTGTATGTCATAGTTACACATACACATGTAATTGTGTATATATTTATTTACAATAATATTACGTGTCAACGTTTTGAATTATAATATATTATAACATTATTAAGTATGTAAAATACGGTGAGTATGTGAGTGGTGAACTATTCTTATATTATATAGTATAATCTATGTATTATAATATAAAAGGAGAGACTGACTGATTGACATATGAACGCACCGAATAAACTTAGCAATTCAAATTTGAAGAGGATGTAGGTACAGTAGAGGTGCACTAAGAAAGGAATTCCCGAAATTGTCAAGCGTACGGGAATTAGCGGTAAAATTTATTTGTGTGAAAAATCTAAACCGCTTAAGTTAGACTCTTGAAATTTGGCATGCAGATACTTTAGTAAACTTAAAGCTTAGTTGCAACACAATATTGCAAAGTTCCCATGAGAACCCTATGGGACTTATGACTCAAAGTGGGGAGCGTCAATGTAGTGCACCCCTGCCCGGAGCAAAGTTCTGGGTAGCACTACATTGGTTATGGGCTGGCGTTTCTCTTACCATCAGGAGGGCGTCCAGCTCATCTCACCACTTCAACGAATAAAAAAAAAATAAAACCCGAGTTAGCAGGAAAAAATTGTTGCATGAAAAAATCTACACTGAGGATAGGTATAGCGTGAACGAAGTCGCGTCGGGTCAGCTAGTTTATCTATAAATAAACACGTGAATACTCAAAATAAACACGAATCAAAATATATACCTACGTATGTGTTTTCGCACAGAAGTGCGAGCTCAAAGCGCCTGCTAACGAGCCAACTTGTCTCTGAGTTTCCTTCAGACTAGTTTGTAGCTTACAAAGATCGTATGGAAGTGTCACATTGAAATAAAATACTACACCTTCAATGGATTTACAACAATTATTTTCTATCGAGAAGTATTTCCAAGTGGGTTTTATAATGCGTTGCGAGAGAAAATTATATCAATATTAAATTTAAAGTGCAAATACGCAAATACTGTTTTTAATTATATTGTTTTTTATGTACAGCCGACTACAAAATGATTTATTTATGCAAAATTATTAATTGAATAATGGTTTCCTGTAATTTAAATGTCTTATGATTATAATTGTTTATTCTCTTGTTTCACACCAATTTCTAAAATTTACTAGTAACATATCATCTCGATTTCTTCTTATGAATGTGTTAATAGACTTATGTTGTTGACTGTACTTGTTAGCTCAACTATCTATGTAAAACATATACCTATTTGTCATTTTAAAATTATGTGGAGTATTTACATAGGTAATAAATATTTATTAGCTTAACGCACAATACTAACATGATTTGAAAAAATTGGTCTAACGAGCCGCTGTCTATTCGCAAGGAAATTATGAAAGTTAGCGAGTGGAGCCGTTTCAAGTTGTGTTTGTGGAAGAATTTTTCTCTAGAAAATGTCACAAATGAGAATACAAATTCCGTAGAGTTTGGCGAGTCATTCAATCATTTCAAATTATGAGAGTATCTTTGAGAGGGATTTTCGAAAGTAAATTTAGAGATTCG
This sequence comes from Eurema hecabe, assembly GCA_026213755.1. Taxonomy (NCBI): domain Eukaryota; kingdom Metazoa; phylum Arthropoda; class Insecta; order Lepidoptera; family Pieridae; genus Terias; species Terias hecabe. Next base: position 8,651,235 of record JADANM010005346.1, read on the forward strand.
TTTAGGAGAAAGTTTTTAGGCGAGTATTTTTTTATAAATTTATAAAATCTATCTTTATGCTTTGGTAAAAATTCCCTCTTAAGACATGTTAATATAATATATTTATTTAACATGGCAGTGTATGTTTGTATACATACATTCTATTATTATGTGTAATACTGATTATATTTTTATTATAAAACAAATGAATTCAGAAAATACTTTTATTATATAATTATAGAAGTATAAATATAAATACATTAAAACGTATAGTTCTTTAACGCCCATAACGTTCTTTCACCCCCTGACAAGTGGATATATTAATTTATAAAATACTAGCGGCCCGTCCCGGCTTCGCACGGGTGGATATAGTATAAATATAGCTTATGTTGCTCAGTGATAATTTAGCTTTGTAATGAAAAAATAATTATTAAAATCGGTCCAGTACTTTTTGAGTTTATTTTCTTCGTTCCTCTTTATATATATTAGTGTAGATAATTAATATAGTGATCTTTCTCCACACATACTATGTCAAACAAACATGCACTAGACTGTTGTACACATTACACAATATCAAGTATTCCGCAGAGATAGCGAGCGAATAACAATGAAACGTTTGTTTTACATTATCGGCTGATCGGACATTTAATAAGGCTCGCCGGGGACCGACAACAACATTGATTCTGTTTATCACTTTATGAATAGTTTTTGTATGTGCTGTGTGTATGTTGTAATATGTAGGCGTTTATTATGGTTGTCAAGTCAAGTTCTAAATATTTATAAGTTTAATTTATATTTATGTTTCTTAGTTGGATGCACCTATTCTTTTTCCTTTTCTTTTTTCATACATACTCGTATAAATTACTAGACTAGTTAAATAAGATTTTTTTAAACTGGTCAAAATTATTGACCTCATACAAATGACAGCCGTTGAAGGTATGTTATAAAGGCTGTATTTGTTGTAGGCTGTACGTACTGAGTGGTCGTGTGTACATCTATGTCTGTGATTGTATTAAATCGAAAAATGGCGTAGTTAGATCTTGTATAATATTATTATATAATATGTATTATATTCATCGTTTTGCTAAGGCGAAAATTTAATTGAAAATAAGGTATATTTTTTTCTATATCCAAAGCAGGCGTTTAACAGAGAGTATCCTTACATATATCACAATAACTTCAGAACCAATATATTTATATAAAAAACGTCAAGGGAGTACGTAAGACCATCTTGAAATTCCAAAGATCTAGAAAAAACCTATTAAGCGTTCTTCAGTAGGAACATTTGGATAAGTCTAAATTGATTTCTGGATCTAAATCGGAATTCACTGAGAGTTTTTAATCTGGACCTCGTATCGGTTCCCATCTTGAAACTTTCCTGATATATAGCTCGGTTTCACTTGAAATTTCTTAGTCAATATTTTTCTGGTCGGATGGAGCTACGGGACGTTTGCTGATGGGGAAGTATACTTGGAAGTTTTTGTATAGGTTGACTGGTTGTCCAGTATTGAAAAAGATATTCTGAAAGACATGTTTACATTGTTGATATCAGATATATTAAATCATAAGGTAACGATGTCTGTCCTGACTTTTTATGGGTACTGTGAATTAATTTTACTGTGTGTGCTATTAAATAACTAATAACGTTTTAGTCCTTTTATATATTTAGACATGAAAGAGACAACAAAAAAAGACTTAAAATATTAAAAGATTTAATATTACTTAAAGATTTTATACTATATATTTATTATGATAATTTATAACCGAAATACATGACATCTATGTGTTCCAATAAATCATGAATACTCGGTTACAATTAGCAAAGTCAATATAAAACAGCCACCGCTAACCAAAATTAAATATAACATTATATAATATTCCTTTCCTTCAGTTAAGCTTCCCTCTAAATATGAAACGAGTCTAATTTCTGTTTGCTCTCGCAATTACCTCTGAATGCAAGAATTCATAACGAAAAATGCAAGATCCGTCCGTACACTAATTTACGTACACTAAAATTTGTCTAGAATCAGTCGTCGGCTCGGACGTACAATTCGACAATGTAACTGCTGCAGCTTATTAAATTTGAAAACTTTCTTGAAATATTTTTAGTCACTGAGAAAAGCAAATATGTCTTCTGGCAACTCAATCTTTACTTAGATGTATTTAAGTTAAAATGTTTGTACAGCTTCTCAGCAGACCTGGCACGAACATAGCAAATGTAATTTCTATGTACTTACTATTAATTTTTTTAACTTTAATATTTTGGAGTTTTCTAACAATGGCGGTGTCTCCCATTAATCGTCAGCTTCCCGTCTGTCTGGAACATCTAATTGCATTATTTCCTGGCAATTAAGTAGCTAAAGACCCTTATTTCTTTTCTTTTCTCACCCTTTGGTTTTTAAATATTTCCTTAATCTTAATATTTACAATAAATTGTGTACGTTATTGCTTGTGTATGATTTGGGTTTGTTTTGATGTGTTTTTATGAAAAAATATACGGAAAGCTATGTGTGGATTTTTATAGTCATATACTTACAGAAAATATAAGCTTTCTATCAGTACACAGAAACGCGTTTATAATATTTTACCGAAAATGCAATTGCGAAGTGGAAAGTATTATAAAAACATCTGATTTGATGTTATTATAAATATTATGATGAAACAGTGCAGCGAATAAAACTGGTCGATCTCACTTTTAATTCAGCGTTGCTTTCCTCTTTCACAAATATCTTCTTGAGCTATTGTAACGTACCTGTCAACAAACAAAAACAAAATATTAGCAAACGCTTATGTCGTTATATTTAAAAAAATTATGAAATGAAATTCGAGGAGAGATAAATCACAAAATACAGTATAAAGTATAAGTTATATATTAACAATGATGACATACGATGCTAATATGAGGCCGCCACCAGATTTCATTTTAAATGGATTTTACTTCGGCCTTTATGAAACGTCTCTGATTCAATTAGCACATGAATTAACAGCGAGCGGCGGCACGCTGCGCCTTTCAGTTTTATCCAGTTTCGCGCGGCCCTCGGCAGCTTTATCCAGTTACGTCCAGTTCAAACTGGTTACAACTAGTTTCGTCCCTAGAGCGTTTTTCAGTGACGGCCGTTTGTAACTTTCGCGAGTCGCGGGATTTAAAATTAAGTTATAATTCAATTTAGTGGTTGTGATATACGAATTGTAGTACTGATACATTAATATATACCGATTTCGGCACCAATGTTCTTTATGAACGAAATAAGCTAGCCAACTTTGTAGATACTGTACAGATTCACAAACACCGACTCAAGATTTCAATTCCCACTATCCCAGTTCGTTGCTCAAAGGCAATTTATATTGAAAAATCACTCCCACTGAACAGGGCTGATCGATCAGTGCACAGGTTGAGTGCAAACTGTTGTCACTATTGAGTAATCTTGAGTGTGAGGTGAGGGTGTACATACGTACATACACATACACACATATACAGGGTGACTACAAAATCTTGGGCATTTCTCACATATATTTATCAGCCTCTAATAAAAAACGTCTTATCAAGTTCACTTAAATATACGAGTTGTCCTCTGTGATTGTCAAGTGCCTTAAAACTGTTAAAATATGAGCGAGAAAACCCATTAAATATTTATTTTTGACATATATAAATTACTACATACCCAAGAACTTAGAGGTGATCTTCTAACTAAACTGAATAGTATTAAAGTTGTTTTAGTTGTTAACGGTATAAAAAATATAGGATAGGATCCAGAATAGAAAAATAGATTGTGGCTTCCATTTCCTGATCAAAACTACATTTTATTATTTTTTTCTTATTATGAGTATAAATTAAAGTTTTTTTTTATATGAAACTTTTATTTAGAGACATTTTTATGTGTGCCTGACTATAAATTATAAAAAAGCTATAATTTGAAACTTTTTGAGCCACTCTGTATAAAATGGTGCGCATTTCAATTTGAGTCTTAAATCTAGCATATACGATTTGTTTTCGTTAGGTCTAAACCTTAGTTTATGTGGATTATTCAGTGAAGAGAAATCTAGATTATCGGGTAGTGAACAGTTGTTGTTGGATAAGTAAGATGCTTTACTGTGGCTTTGTAAAATCCCTAACAAATAAATAGTTAGTCTTTTTTTTAATACAAAATTTATAGACTTTGAACTTTGATTTATTCACAAAATATATCTCTTCACTAAATGTGTAACACATTTGTATCCCTTGAACCTTAAATACGCCATGAGTTTTTAATTTTTTTTTAAATATGTCGAAGCGTCAGAATTAAGTGATTTTTTATTATGTTTTCGTTTTATTAATTATAATTTATTTGGCAACGTCAGGCAGATATCTTGAATGATCTCACCTTGGTATCAGCATGACGTTTGACAGCTGAGAGATGTCAAGTAACGGCTGTCACATTGGCAGAGCGCCGCAGCGCGTGGGCTGACGGTCGGGTCACGGGTTGATAAACTCGCTGCGTTACTAACTAAATCGTGATTTATCGTGTATCCTAAATTAGTGTCTCACTGTTATAATTTAATATTGGAAATACATTGTTAAAGTGAACAACTACGCTTTGATTTTGATAATCACCATGTCTGATATAAAGAGTTAACGCCCGGCCCCTCGTGTTGGAGGGAGTGTTTTGAATCGAATGAAATCACACTTTTCTTTTACAAATACAAAATAATATAATGATCGGGGAAGAGGGAATGTAACCTTTCAGCAAAAGGGAGGATCCTAGACCATTGAAACTAACAGGTAAGAAGTTTCATTCATTTCATTTGAAGGGCAAATATATTCGTAGTAGTATCTATAAAATAATAAATAGTTATCAAATGGGTGATTTTATAGAATCAGAGGATAGATTAAAACAAACTGGGGTGGCTTTATAGCGAAGACGGTCGGACCTTCCTAACACTGCCATTAGTTTTTGTTTCAACGCTGAATGCCCGCCACAAAATCGTAAGGATAGTGGCATATTGGGTTCAGTTATTGGTATATAACTTTTTTATTAAAAGGCAAACAGTTCTAAAATAGTTTAATAGAAAAAAATAAGCTAACGTTGAAAGTATTATCAATGTAAAATCTTAGTTTTATTGGGTATTGTTAGTTGTGTCTGTTATAAAATTATGAAAATTTGAAATTTGCATAATACTAGATATCGATTAAATTAAATATTAACTGCCTATAGCAAATATAAAAATTAAACTAATAGATTACACACGTAAATTTCGGTTGATCTTCCCTTTTGTAGAATAGATTAAGTAATTCATTGTTACTGACACACTTACTAATAATTTTTTACGGGCTAGATTTTTAAAAAATTATTGTAAAAGCCTGAATTAAACGTATTTTATTTATTTATTTAATAAAAAAAAGAAAATATGAGCATTTTCTGTCTAGCATAGTATAAAATACGTTTTACATTGTGTCCAGTGTGTCACCAGCCTACCACGAAACACGCGAACATTTCCTGAAGGCTCGAGCGGTTTCCGGTTCCAACAAAAAAGGGAACAGGATGTAGGCTGTGTACGTAAAGCGCTGTTAAGTGCCTTTAATGCGTACGAAGCTTATAATAATTTATTTTTATTTAAATAGGTGGATCCATTCCTATGTTAGACATTAATTATTTGTATACCTACTTTTAGGCGTAAATAAAGTAAATATAGGAGTATTTAGTTGTCCTTTGGTGCTTATGTGCACATGTATACACATCCCTAACACAAGATATTCATGAAAATTTCTTAATTTCATTAAAAAATAATAAAATTCTTATTCTGCAAGGATGGAATTTATAAAAAAATCATAGGCTACGTATTACTACAGTATTAAAAAACAAGTAAAAATATCTAGTAAATAGACGTTTATACTGTAATAGTAACATAAGTCCTCATAGAGGAGGGTCGGCTATCAGTAATTTATTTCACATTAGGTTTTGTAGAGCCATTAGCGAAAAACCCAATCTTAGTTTTTACTTGAATTAATGATTGCCAGTATTAATGGGCTTTCTTTCTTTTGTTTGATTTGAAGATTATTGCTAATACAATAATTAATGCGATTTTTATTCGACTTCGAAAAAGGAGGAGGTTTTTAATATGAACGCAAAATTTGCTTCATATATTTGGGTGTAAGCAACACTAAAACATATTATTGGTTATCTCAGTATTGACACAGTAACAAAAACTAAGTGGGTAAAAAATAGTATAAAATATTATTTATTATTACTAGGAACATCTTATTGGCTGTCAAATCCATTATTCTTCGCAGGCAGCCGATAGACAAAAACGTAATTACATTTATATCTTGATTTGGAAATATGTCACGAACGAATTTTGTGGTGAACTAACCTAAAAAAAGGTATTATATTATATAGTTATGAGAAAGTATCAGTTATGTTATTGAGTTTTTTTTAATATAATATATGAGAATACACGTGCAAATAAACGTGCTAACTTGTCACTCGTCACTCACAGTTGAGCTCGTACGACGAGTGTGTTGCTGACCTTTGAGACACATATTCTTTTCATAAAGGCTCCATACCGTATTGCTTGGGAAACGTCGCGTTGGGAAGCCTAAAATTATTTAATGGAATACTTTTATTAAGTACCACTTTACGTGGTTACTTAGCAGATTTTAATTATTATTATTATTTTTAATTTCAAAATTATTTGTAAGCCATAGTATATTGACTGTCGTAAAACCGAGATCGGGTTTAACACGACCAAAACCGCGGGTAACGGCTAGTTTATAATTAAAGCGACAAAAACAGCGATAAATAACGAATTTCCCGCACACAATTTTGCCGTGAAATTTAAAATTACACCATCGTGTTACAGTTTTAGTATTCATTACGTGAGCGGTGATTTTGTGTAATTTGTCCTCCGGGAACTGGGTATTTATCATGACGTCAACGGCCTGAAAAGGTTTTTGATATTTGTTGAATTTTTAAATTTCTGACTGACCTGGGTTACATATCCCATACATATATGTGAAATATAAAAAATACATTTTGTTCCTACATATGAAGATAGTGACGATAATACAGCTGCTGATCACTTTTTTATAAAACACTAGCTGTTGCCCGCGACTCCGTCCGCGTTTACTTTCATAAAAAATTATTCCCCTGGAAACTGGATAAAAAGTATCCTATGTCCTTCTCCTGGTTCTAAGCTACATCCCTACCAATTTTCAGCCAAATCAGTTGAGCCGTTATGGAGTTATAAATGGTGTAACTAACACTACTTTCTTTTATATATATATAAGATGAACAAGTTTGACACAAAATAAAATGGATTAATATCCATTCATATCTTAAATATTTGAAAAACTATCTACCCAGATTTTAGTTATGAAAGACCCTCACAACACTGACACGAAAAAGAAAAGAAATAAAAATAGTTAGTATAAAGAACAACAGTCCCCATTAATACTAACTACTAAGTTACAAATAATTAGTGGTACCACCCCGATCGGGTTTAACATTTCTACCACCATCAATATGTCGACAGTAAGTACTTCATTTTATTCTGCCAATCAGTTACTATATTCAACAATATTAAGTTATTCTAACTTAGATTCTGATATAACATTATTATACAAGTGCTTAAAGTTCACTTAACAGACGTTAAGCTGCAACTTAATCGCTTTCGCAAATAGGTTCTAGCGGTTTTTGAACTTGAAACTGAGTGTATTGGCTTCATCGACACTTTAGTGCTTAATTACTTGTGTTAACTTGGAATTTGGCTTTCTCGCTTATTTTAGTTAAGATAGAATTTCGTTGGACATAATAGTTTCTGATTTTGTGGAATAAAATATAATGTAGTTGTAATTGTCTAGTAAAACAATAATGATTCATTATCGTTACTTAATGTACTTCCTGGTTGAATGACTATTTAAATTTTACCTGGAATTATGTTTTACTTATGTGTTTTCTATTTTTTTTGTTACTAGTAAACTACTTACATTACAGCATATAAGTCATACACGAGTTAATGTTTTAATATATGACTCAAAAATAAGCCAGTCTCTGAAGTTGCCTTTACAATTTTCCTAGCTTAGAAAAATTAAAAATCCAACAAAGAAAACAATATTAAAACTCGAAACAGACGCGGGGATTTTTAATAAAGGGGACAGAGTTTTATAAAAGTTAAAACGCAAACAGCAACACTAACTAATTCCCGCGTCTTTGCCGCTGAGAATGACATTACTATGCACTTAGACTGGCCGCTTCTACAATGTCACGATACAAACAAAATTCCATTATTCATTAGAATGCTTTTTTAAATTAATTATTTTAATTACACTTTTTAAATTTAAAAGAGATAGTTACTAACAAAGAAAACACCACTAAAACCTTAACAGTTTTTAAAATAAATACTCTTCTTTAGTAATTTATTATATTTTATATACCTATAATATCCTTACTAAAGTTGTCAAATGCACAACAAAGCTTATTTAACGACCAACAAAAAGTTAACGAAACAATAAAAAAAAACTGTTTTTGCAATTCGTTTTACAAATTCTTGTTGTGTGGAAATATTTAATCTTTTGAATATATCAGGTGCCTTTTACTAAGTGAAATATACGCTACTTTTCCAGGTTACTTGACGGTGTAACACGCAGCCTCCGGACCTCGGCCACCTGCCGTGCGCCGCGCCGGCCGAGCGAGACGGGCTTTATTTGCTCATCGTACGACACGCTACTAATTTTCGTTAACGCTTTTAATATAGCTGAATTTTCTATTGCTGTTAACGATACAATCTATTTTTACTTCGCTTTAAATTTGATTTTAAATAATATTTGTGTTGTAAGCTTGCAATTTTTATTTAATAGAAATGTGTGTTTCTTAAAATAATATATTATGATTCAGTCGAAAATATTTTAGTAAAGCAATTCGTAATCTTTTATATTAACCATGTATGCAAATTGAAAATGCTTTAAAATGTTACGTTTTTTTATTCTTAAACTGTAAACTAAACAATATATTTTTCAAACCTCTCCTACTCTTTCAAACAGTGTCGAATAATGTCGTATTATTTATTGTATGCACATATCACTATTAGCGCTACGTAAATCACAAATCTCAATAAGGCGAGCGGCGCCGCGCGACGCTGTAAGTCATAATTTTTGCTCCCCTATGCATATGAGATAAGGGTGCTTTCGTTCATAGATTAACTTTAACTGTAGTAGATGTTGGATAATTTAAATATTGATAATGACAAAGTTTGTGAGTATGTTATTAAAATTATTATTATAGTACTCATGGTATGTTATTTACTTTTTTACGCAAAAACGAATATGCAGATTAGAATCTGGATTTTCACGTAGGTTACTGTCCGGTGTTGCAATGGCAAGGAAAAGTTTGCAGATAATTATGTATTATAATATAGGTGTAAGATAACACGCAGGCTTTAAAATTAGCGTTTGAACTTTATCAAAAAAGAAATGTTTTAATTAAGTAGGTACTAGTAAAAAGTTGCATTATTTTACCATTAAAAATTCCTGTATTAATCATCAAAACATAAATAGTTCACTATTAGCACGCAGCTTCAATTAAGCCTCTCATAATTATTAGTAATACATAGTATACAAAAATAAAATGCAACCAAAACAAAATGCCACATCTCCACTCTTTGTCGAACCCTTTTCCCTGCGTTTTAATTCAGTCGTTGTTCACGGACATAATGGCCGGTTTAGTTAGTGCATACAAATTGAAACCACCACTCGACTTTAGCCGTAATTTTATTTATGGTTATGGCACGTGACTATTTTTTATTTATGACCACTTTTTTGTCTGTGGTTTGTTGATAGCGCGGACGGGAGAGGTTTTATTAACGTCAAAGTCAAACGTATCTTTATTTGAATGGATATTTATTAGCACTTTTGAATTCGTGAATGGTATTACATAATAACTAGGTGCGATCGTTACATTTATTTAATGTGGTCGATACCGTTGCCAAAAGTAACAAAAATATTCCCCTTAAAATATATATTTTCTCATATAAGTGTTCTAAAGAATCTAAGGATTGTGTAGACTATGATTTAAAAGAATTGCTTACTCTATAAAATATTTATAACATTAGTAATTGTTAAGGATAATACGTTTTTGGAATTCATATTATTCTCGAAATTTCCATTATTGACGTTTTTCGCTGGCCGTTCGAAATTCGAATTAGTGATCCGACGTCGAAATTCTTCGGTCAATTTAAATTTGGAGCGCCAAGGGACGGCGCGGTCAGAGGGGAGGCGGACTTACCCTTATATGCTAACGAGCCGATCTATATCCTAGCATTACTAGTAGGTATGTATAAACTCGTTAGAAAATTTAATGAATCTGCAACTAAATATAATTCAGATATATTTAACATATTATTCATTGTTTGAAATAATAGTGTGATGACGTATAAAATTTAAGTTTCGAATCGGCCTTTTTGTCAACAGTCATAATGGCTGAAAAAACAACATCTAAAAATCGATTCTTCAATTTTTCACGCGTCTCATCATTTTTATTAGCCGGATCAATACTGGTTATAAATAAAGAAAAAAAACTTAAGTCTAATTTTAAATATCGAACAAATTTTTTATCTTCGTCGTAAATTTGGAATTATTTTAATGATTTCCTCTTTAAATAACAGAAACTTATAACACAGCTAATTTTAAAAATCGAACACTGGCTAGCCAGCTACAATTCAAACGTAGAATTCATTGGCGATTCAATCATTTGGAGAAGTCAACATTTAAATTTGGAATTCTTCCATTAATTTAAATTTCTCCCGTCCCTGCATTATCCGGCGCATATTACGCAGATTGGATGCAAATCGCACGGGGCTGCTAATTTAGCCGTGCGTAAATTTGTTCGCCTATCCGGGGACTGATAGGTTTATTCTACCGTTTTGCAAGTGTACCTACATTGAATGAATTGTGATGCTTATAGTAGATTTTTATCCATACTTTTCAAGGTAGGTTATAAATCAATTCATACATTTTGTTCTCGATGGTAATCTATACTATCCAAAAAAAAAGGATAAAAAAATTTACACTATAATACTTATAGAATAAATGGGAAAATTTTGGTTGTTTGTCTTGCAATGCTGTTTTTGTTTTTTTTTTTTTTTTAATTTAGATCACCCGACTACTGAACTAGTATAAAATACTGTCTCAGCAGTCGGGTCCTTCCCAATGTGATTAATTTAAATAAGCCTAAATGAAATTTAAGATAATACCACAAAAACCAAATATAAATAAAATAAAAATTAAGTTAAAAAAAAGAAGAGTGAGTGTGTAGTGTGTGTGTTTGAAAATTTTATATAACAATCTAACACCTGTATAAAGATATGTCATAACTAACAAATTAAAATTATTTTTTTGTTAATAAATATCAATAAAGTCAAATAAATATTTATTCAAGACGGCTACGTTTAGTAACACAACATTTTAATATACGAGGCTCTAGACGCAGTTTTTACAGAGAAGAATAGCTTGGGACTTGATGTCATTGGCATCGAATGTTTATTAATTTATATAAATAATATCTGAGTACATTTAAAGGAAAATCTAAAACATTACACCATTAATCACAACACTTAAAACCAAAACATCTTAAATATAGTTATTATAATCACAGGACTCGCTCGAGGCCATCCAAGTTTCACAAAGTTATAACTTAAGTTAAAAAATTCAGGCTGTAGCGCGATGCGGTGCAATCCTTCGCTTTCGTATGGATAGAATGGAGCCTTTAAGTTTGTTCGGTGTTTGTTGTTTTGCCTTATTTTCCGCTTCTATTTGAACTTACTTCAACGAATACATACGTTGAAGCATAAATAAAAGTTGTAAAATATTTATTTTGTTTTTCACTAGTGGCTTATATTGATTATAGCGGTGACCCTTTTCATGAATTATGTTTCGCACAGCCGAAGGCCCCAAAAAAAACCAAATAGTA
>JADANM010005346.1:8726123-8739865 GCA_026213755.1 Eurema hecabe
TTGGGAGAACATTTAATTGATACGATTTGATATTTAGGACAAATTTGTTTTGTACTTCATCTTGATATGTTTTGGTAATGATGGGATGTTGGATAATCATACATTCTAGTGGCTAACGTTGTGTTATTAGTAGTTAAAGCAAGGAATGATTATGACGGAACGAAAGCAGCTATTTTCCATTTTTAAACATAAAATATAATTTCATTAAAAATAGTAATTATTAAAACTGAAGCAACAAAAGATAATGGAACATAGACTTGGTTGAAACTAGTATTTGTTGTAATTCCAAAATTCAATCATATTATCATCAAAATAGTAGTTGCGAAAGATTTGATGTAGCGTAATACTATAAAAGGGTTCTTATAATATCTTAATAATACACGTGCGCGGGGGAACTGCTAGTTTTATATAAAAAAAAGGTTATTCGAACTAATATTCTATGAAATAGTATGCCTGTCAAAAACATACATTCGAATTAATGCCCTGCTCATAAAATCAAGGAAACCCAACAGATGAAGTATAACTATCAACTGTTGATTCAGCTATGGTTTAGCTTGGTTTGATTGAAATGCTAATGCTTCCTCAAAATGAGCATTCAATAGAATTCTTGCTAACTACGAGTTGTTTTAAGCAAAGTGCTGTGAAGCTTGGAATTAAATGGCTGAAATGCTACCTTATCTGGTTTGTAAGATTTAGAATAAACGGGAATTTAAAACTTTATTTAAGCTGTAATTGAATATAAATAAAATTTAATTGTAATGGATGTTAATTATGAAAATAGAACCTGGGATTAATACGCTGTGCACTAAAAACTACTGTGGAAAGACATTTTTTTTCTAAGTATGAAGAGGGGAGACGAGCTGGACGCACTCCTGATGGTAAGAGTAACGCTAGCCTATAGCCAAAGCAGTGCTACCCCGAACTTTGCTATAAACATATTCCGATGGTTACTTTATAGCTAGAAACCTCATCTATCTATCTATGTAGATGAGTTTATTTAAACAATAGTAAATAAACCTTATATACCATTCTTTAAATGATGTTAATTTTTTGGTTTCTATATGGGATTAGCACTCTAGAACTAGTGTGCTACCTTATAGTCTCTTAAAAATTAAAAAATAAAATCGATAATTATGCTTGAAGATACCATTGCATAAAGGTTTCATTTAGAAGTAACCTACCGCGAACCTCTCAATTCAGAAAGAGCATTTGCATTTTATAAGTAGCCTTCCTCATCCGAAAGTTCAAAAGCAATAAAAGAAACAATATAATTACGATCAAACATTTAAAAGGGGGAGTTAAGCTATTTTAGCACATAACAAACAAGGGTCGCTTGTCAAACAAGCCTTAGCCCCTGGCGTTGGCTTCATTGGTGTTATTTGATCCAATATTATACCATGTTTGGCCTGAGGCGCACATTCTTCTTTAAAAGGGTAGAGGGTCAGAAATCACTATAAAATTGATGTATTTGAAAGTTCTTAGGAGAGTATAAAGTCTGTCGAATGATTGTTTTGTTTTCGTAAAACATATTTGTTTTATAATCAAGGTGGTAACCATTTATGGCTTTTAAAGTGAGTAGCTGTCTGTACATGGAAGATATATGAGAAAAAATATTTTTAAAGGGTTTTCAATAATATATTGTGGTAAGCTTCCTTTAACATTTAGTGTTTAATTTATATCAATCGGTTGATAAATAAAAAAGTTATGGCAATTTAAAGAATTACGTTGAACTTGCTGAACGTTTGTTGGCGCGGGTTAGGCATTTTGTATTATGGGATAGTTTCTTTTAGATTAATACGTATTAAAAAAACGGATCTATTTTATATAATCTAAATGTAAATATAAAAATAAAAGGACTACTAAAAACTGAGTGACCTACTGACTGACATATCAACGCACAGCCTAAATGGCTAAACGTAGGCACCTAAAATTTGGAAGGGACATAGCTTAGGTAGCGTAGAGGTGCACTAAAAAAGAAATTCCCGAAATTCCCTTGGGAACGGGAAGTCAAAAGTCAAAGTTTATATGAAAGTCCACGCGGACGGAGTCGCGGGCAACAGCTAGTAATTAATAAAATTGTAAAAAATTAATAAAATCTATGAACTAGAAGTTGATATATGCATTTGATACATATAAGTTTTAAAGATACGGTTTACGAGATTGTACGCCAAATTATTAATTAAAAATTAAAAATTGTTTAACAACAAGATATTAATAAATTAAACTTATTTTTACAGACAATAACGACCGCGATAATAATACAAGTTTTGACAACTCACTCAAAATAGGGTTGTCACAAAAAAGGAACAAATAAATGTCTTTGGAGAACCAAAAAAAGGATCTACTCATTTATCATTACATAATGTTTAGCTTAGCTACAAGATTCTTCAGCATCGTCGAAAGCTTCTTTATTCGATCACGTATACCGAACATCTCAAGGTCAAATATTTGTTGCAAGCTGCCGCCGAGCTCCGAGCGATGCGGAAAAATATTATAAGTTGACTTTAATTGGCCGTCCGTTCGAGACCTTTCGAACAATGTACTCGTAGTCGTAAGTCGACTTTGAGTGATACTTTGTAGCCTTGAAACTACAAACTAAATACATTAGACTTTGTATTTTGTGAATTTACTGTTGTATTTAATAGTTTTATTACGTTTTGAACCTACAAACATACTTTAAATATTAATGTTTCTTAGAAATTTATGTATTTATATGTTCCATTATTGCACCTAGCATCAGCACTACTGACCTGCTTCTAATTATAATTGAAGTGTCAACCGAGTCGTAATATAACGCGGCTGACATAGGCTAAAAGTATAAAAAAATTAGTTCCAGTTTTTCTTGAAATAAATAAAAATAAAATTCTATAATTATTGTTTTTAAACTTCCCCAAGTTATACTCCGAATAGTTTCAATATCACATACAGAAAGATTAAAACAATATCTTAATAAATAAACTTATTTAAAATTTTATCATTAAGTCTACAGAGTGTTTTGAACCAGTTTATAGAGTAAAGTGATGTAAGATTTATGATATCTGGTCCTTCCTTAAGACGGCTCGACGAGAGCCGATGGAGTTTGAGCCATCCTTTGTGAGTCAAGAGGATTTGTGAAGTCTCTTGAATTGTAAGAATTTTGCGCGCTATTCGGGACAGCCCAGCGAAAAATGGGTACGCTACGCCTACGCAGATTGAAACTGTATTTTCGTGGAAAACTTATGTTTAACAATTTTATATTGAACGTATCTTACAGAAAAATATAAAGCTAAATATTCTAGATAAATGGATGGAGTAAGAAATGGAATATAATATGATTTTCTGAATATGCCTCAGTTGTCAAAATCGGCTCATCCAAACGCAATTTTTCCGGAAGCAAATTTTAAAGTCGATTGAAGAATCAAAATTCTTCCAAAAATAATAACTAATCTATTCCCAATTTATAACAGAACGTAGGTTTTTATATATTGTTTAGATAATTATAGAAAAAGCAATTAAATTCTATAAGCACGTATCACGACTAACGTTACTTAGCAGAAATACTACCAGGACGGTCGCGTGATGCGTAATTAGCTTTGCAATCTCTGAGGTTCCGGGTTCAATCGTGGGTCATATACAACTATTTATTAAAGTCTCTCATGATACGTTAAACATTAAAAGCCCTAATAGAATTTTCTATATATATGTAGAAATCATTATTATAATATTATAATAATCTATATCTATACTAATATATAAAGATGAAGAGTTTGTTTGTTCGTTTGTTTGTTTGAACGCGCTAATCTCAGGAACTACTGGTTCGAATTGAAAAATTATTTTTTTACATTTATCGAGGAAGGCTTTAGGCTACATAACATCACGCTGCGACTAATAGGAGCGAAGATATAGTGGAAAATGTGAAAAAAACGGGGAAAATTATTCATCTTTGAGGGCTTCCTTCGCGTGCGCTGCGAAAACGGTTCAAGATACCAAAAAATATGTATGACAGATTTATTCCTCTAGAAATGGTCTAAATAAAAATCCGCAACATTATATGTCCATCTTCTAAGATTGACTCGCTATAACATAATAATAGAAATAGATCCGACGGGGCCGAAGTCGCGAGCAACAGCTAGTTAGCAATAAGACCGTTAATTATACTTTTATATTATGGATTATTTGTGTATATAAAATAATAAATAGAAAATGTGTAACTGTTAGCTTTTCTTCACTTACTTTTTTAATAATGACTTTTAACATAAATATTTTACAACTCGTTTATGAAATTCGGTAATTAACCGTTACGATGGTAGGGCTGTATGTTCTATTTTTCAGTCTATAAAATATTCTTTATAAATGCTAGTAATAAACAAACAAAGCATCAGTTGTATTCCCGCGCAGTTATTCAACGTACGCTAGGTACATCTAACTATTCAACCTGCATCGAATAAAAGGCAAAAACAATTACTTTCAATAGAAGCTAGGAGCGTAATACAAATAAATCGCGCACTCGGTACACAAGTCACGCCGGGCGATGCACTTAGCTAGTTGTGTATGGCGCACTAACTTAGCGCCCGCTCCGGATTTATCCGGTTCCATCTGGTTCTAACCGGCTCTATCCAGTTTTATCCGGTTTCATGTCGCTAGTGATGTACGTATAATAGACCTATGCTATGTGTGTCCAGCAGTTTCTTTATTATAATTATGTGATAAATATATTATGTCATGAAATACCTATAATAGAAACCACCGTAACGCTCAAGAAATATACTATAGCTGTTTTCGAAATTGCTCATTTAAGAAACTTCCTTTTTTGAAGTAGGTTTTCTGTATAATAGTGTTTTTGCCTTTATTTTTTTAGTCTAAACCAAATATTTATTTCATTTAATCAAATGAAAACATGTTTATAAAAATTCCATAGTTATAAAATTCCAAACGCCATGTCACTCAACTACGAGCACGAATCAACATCGCAATGCTGGCATTCAAATAAATATGCATATCGATGGCCGATACAGGTGTATTTTATTTTAAATGATTTCACTTCTAGTTTCCACGCTAATAAAATATTTTAACCTTCGTAACTGTGTTAGATATATTAATTGTATTGGACACTTTGAATTCATATACTATATCATATACATTGCTTGCTCTGTCCCTATGTATGCTTAATTCTTTAAAACAATGCGACCGATTCTCATGGGGTTTTTTTAATAGATAGAGTGATTCTAGTGGAAGATTTATACGTATAATATATGCATAATTTATTCGAGCGAAGCCGGGACGGGTCGCTAGTGTATAATATCTAAAAAAATAATAACATTTTAAAAATATTAAGCCTGTATATTAACTGGCAGAAATTTCTAGTTATCAATAAACTCACCTTTTGCACAGTCTTACTTTTTCTTTTTTAACCATCTCCGAATGTTGTTTGTTAATTTAATTGTTAAATGACTTCACCGACACAGACATAACCGTAAACATAGCTAGTCTAACACAAAACACCAGTAGCCTGTACTCATTTCAATGGCTTTTTCAAATCGTTAAAAGCTAATTTGCTCTAAAACTTATCAAATTGCAATCTGTGCGCAAACAGCAATTAAAATTATATGAACGTGTGTTGTTACACACTTATGTGTACGTTTGGCTTTACAGTAATAAATAATTGAACAGAACGCTTGGAAATTACATACTGATTCACAGAATAGTATAAAAGTCGCTTTTCGCCGTGTCCCTATGTATGTTTAGATCTATGAAACACAACGTATAGTAACCGTCAATTTCCTTTAGCGGTGAACGAAACCTGCGCAGAAGTCAAAAATAAGGTATCGAGGTAGCGGTGCGTGATCGTCATGTACGCGAGCGTTGATTGGTTGTCCCAGTCGTGTTGCCTTTCTCGCACCAACGAGCGTGATTCTACCGAGCGTGATTATTATACCTACTTTGATGCGGTTTTAATAAATAGAGTGATGCAATAGGAAGTCTGTAAAAACTTGCATAATATATGCGAGCGAAGCCGGGGTAAGTCGCTAGTAATATTATGAAGATGAGGTTTTTTTCAGTAAACTCGCTGCCAATAAATTAGCCGAGTAGGCACTCGATTGCCTCGAAATTTATTCATAAGCAAATTACGCGAAAATTGGAAAAACAAGACGGGCATGAAAATAATTCGTATTTCTTGTGAAATTCATTTATTGAATAACCAAATTAGGTTTCGATTATAATAATTATTATAGAGACTACAGCGATCTCTCCGCCTTTTTTAATATTTTAAGTACACAACGTAAAAAGAAAAAAATACAAATCTATATATATAAAAGAAAGTCGTGTTAGTTACACCATTTATAACTCGATAACGGCTCAACTGATTTGGCTGAAAATTGGTGGAGATATAGCTTAGAACCAGGAGAAGGACATAGGATACTTTTTATCCAATTTCCAGGGGAATAAATTTTTATTAAAGTAAACGCGAACGAAGTCGCTGCCAACAGCTAGTTAAATATATTTTACAAAAATTAGGTGTAACAGGTAGTCTTATCACTCAAAAGTGATTTCTACCAGTCAGCCTAGTATTAGGTAAGTATAAAAGTGAAGTATTTTATAACTAATAGTTTGTTGTGTATCTTTATGAATTACTTATTAAAGAAATATTATTTTAACTACAGCTTATAGGTTTATTTTCGACAACCAAACAGAATATTATTAATGCGAAAGTAACTATGTCTGTCTCTCTATTACGCTTTCACACCAAAACTAACTGAACTGATTGTAATGAAATTTGGTACACAGATGGTCTAGAGCCTGAGAAATAATAGGCTAGAATTTTTAATTGAAAAAAGGGTTATACGAAGGGAAAGGGGGAGTCAAAAGTTTATATGAAAGTCCATAGCATCCCTGTTGCATCTGAAAAGTACTGATCTTGTTTCTTATATTAAAGTACTCGTACTAGCTGTAGCTCGCGACTTCGTCGCCGTCGATTTCTTTTTTCATTATTTATTCGTTCCTATTAGTCTTTTTTTTTTTTATAACATAGGGGGCAAACGAGCAGGCGAGCCACCTGATGGTAAGTGGTCATCGCCGCCCATGAACACTTGCAGAGCTTGACAACTCTGGAGTGGGTTGCCGACCTTTTAAAAAGATGTACGCTCTGTTCTTGAAGCACCCCAAGTCATAATTCATCGGAAATACCGCAGGAGAGAGCTGATTCCATAAGGTGGTGGTGCGTGGCAAAAAGTTCCGTTTAAATCGCACTGTGGTAGTCGCAGCGTGATGTTATGTAGCTTAAAGCCTTCCTCGATAAATGGTCTATTCAATAAAAAGAATTTTTCAATTCGAACCAGTAGTTCCTGAGATTAGTGCGTTCAAACAAACAAACAAACATATAAACAAACAAACTCTTCAGCTTTATTATATTAGTATGAAGTATGATTAAATCTCAAACAGGAACCCCGCTCTTGCAAGTTTCCTATCGCCAAAGACGGTATGCAATAACAAAATTTTATTTCCTGCCTTTTACTGCCCCTAACCCCCGCATGAAACAGATTTCTGCTATAAAATTAGTAATTTAAATTCTTCGAGGGCACTATTGCTCATGTGAGGCCGTAAAGCGGGGTTTATGAGGACATATTTCGCTTAAAAGTATTTGCTTATTATGTAAGTAAATACCCTTACATACATAAAACTTCTCAATTTTGATTCGATATTAATATACTCGCCTCGTTGTTCAATCCACGCAGTTAGCGTGTCCGTACTCGTATAAGTGACTAAAAACTATCCTTTTTGAATAATCTAAAATGGTATATTCTCAACTTCAAATTAATACTTCTGACAAGACTGACAAACATCCTTAAAAACTTACGCATTCATCAAAATGTCAGGTTCTCCCAGTCAATGTAACAGATTGACAAATTTAAAAACCCTTGGAATGATATTTCTTGACGCTCGTGGGATTGTGACCTT
Organism: Eurema hecabe; assembly: GCA_026213755.1. Classification (NCBI taxonomy): domain Eukaryota; kingdom Metazoa; phylum Arthropoda; class Insecta; order Lepidoptera; family Pieridae; genus Terias; species Terias hecabe. The sequence goes on from JADANM010005346.1 coordinate 8,734,059, forward strand.
TTTCGTGTATAAATATTACAATAGTCGTTGTTTATATTTACAATTGTATGTTCTTATTTTAAAAAGAGCGACTATCAGAGTTTCTTGCCGGTTCTTCTCTGTAGAAACTGCCTTCCGAACCGGTGGTAAATGTTTTGTAATACCATAACGATTCAAAAGTGTTACTAAATGTAGCCTTATTGAATAAAGATACTTTTGTCTTTGAATTTGACTTTGACTTTGACTTTGATACAGCAACTGATATATTTACTTGCGCAGTCGGTTAAATAAGTTAAATAATAGAGAAAAGTACAAAGAAGTGATTTGCATGAGTTCCCGCTCCCGGGGGCGGCCCGACACGGAACTTGCTTCCAAACTTGCTTCCTGCATTATACGGTGCGGTGTGATTGCTAATGGGGACTGCTTTTCATTCGTTTTTAGGGATATTTCTTTTTCTAATATATGTCAAAGTCAAAGTCTTATATACCATTATTTAACTAAGCTTTTTAATGAGCTAATTTATTTTATATTTTGATTAACCTGGTGATGGACAAGTCACTAGACCCATGGGAATTCATACTATAAGAGCTTTAAAAGTATTTCTTTTTAGATGAGCGGTAACTTTAAAGCCAGCGGCTCGCCTGCTCATTTTCTTCTAAAAAACACGCTCCATTTTCCTCTACCCGCAATATAAATAGCTTTCTATGTTTTTTTATTACATTTTTTATTATTTTAAACGCATTATAATTTTTTTAAGGCTAGAAAAATATATTCATATTATGTTGATAAAAAAATTTATCCGGCTAAATACGAAATAGCTCGTCGTCCTACGAGTGCAATAGCATGCCTCGTAGTTTTTAATTTGCTCGCGTTATTTATTGCAGTCGCACACACGATGCTACAGCGAAGGAATCGATCTGCTCTTTATCAATTTACTGCTTTATTTTCTTTTATTGTTGATTTTAGAGTCAAAATTAAAGAGCTATATCGATTTTTGTATTTTAAAATGTGTTTGTGTTAAATTTTGTAACGTGTATCAGTAAATAATTCACCATGCAAAAGTAAAACTTTTAACACATTACACATAATAATATTAATTTAAACATTAAAGAGCACAAACAAAAAGTCAAATTAAAAGCTTATTCACATATTTCATAAATATCAGACGAATAATTTAATTATCGGAAAATTATTGTACACATTAAAAACTAAATTAAATAAATGTAAGCATTTATAATATTAAGCTATTTATTTAATTTTGTCAGGAATAGTGATCGTGTTCAATTTTAAATGATTTGATTAAAAAGCGCTTTTAATATAAAGTCTTTATTTCATGCTTTTTAACTCACATGTATCGGTGCTACTGTTGAAATTAATTTGGTATACGTAAATAATAAAATACCTCTATTTTTAGAATGACTCAGTATAAGTAGAACGTATCGATATAATTACAATATTCTAAACATTCAAAAACAAAATAATTAACCAAAATATAACTTAAAATAAATAAGATTTAGAATTTCTGCGGAGAGTTTTAACAGTTGAATCATAATTGTTAAAGTTGAGTCTCTTTATCACAAAATTGTAACAAATTAACTGGACCAAGAGAAAGTTTTCAGTAATAAATTAATAAGATAACGCTGTTACTCGATCGATGAGGCGCAGCAAGATAATAAATTTGGTTAATACTATTTGTTTTAGAATTGCAAATACGTGGATAGATGTTTTTGTCTTATGTATATGTTAAAGCAGTACTTAACACTTTTATAATAAGCTTTACAGTTTAACGTATAGTACGCGTCACGAATCTTTAGCGCTGAACGAATCCTGCGCAGAAGTCATAAATAAGGTATCGAGGTAACGGCGCGGCGCGGGGCGTGTGATCGTCGGGTGCGCGAGCGTTGATTGGTTGTCCCAGTCGTGTTGTCTTTCTCGAACTAATACGTCAATTACGAGCGCGATTCTACCGATGCGCAGCTTTCTAATAATTCTCATCGAGCGCTAAACATAAATGACGCGTACTATACTATCATAGTTTATGGGAGGTGGTCGCCTGCCATCAGGCGCCTCCTCCCGAGTAGCCGTCTTTATTTAAAATCTTTTAATAATCAATCGAAAAAGAAACATTTATTTGTAATTGAACATGACATATATTAGATAATGTAATACAGCATGTGAAAATAAATTTGTAAAAAGATACCATGCTCTGATTCTCATTGAGTATACCAATAGTTCTGTTTTTCCCTTATACTATAACAACATTAAATTAATAATCGGGCTGTTCACACATATAGTACCACTCCAGCTTCTTTATATTACCAAATTTCCCAAATATCTTGTATTCCCTTCATCGTTCTAAGTCCATTCCCTTCCATTTAAAAGCTATCACAAAGCTTGCCTTAGTAGTCGATTATAATAACAAAAACTTTTGTTCAATTTCCCGACACAACATAAAAAACCTTAACATTGCCCTATAATTTCTTACAACGTTCTTAAACACTGGAAAATATTTTCAGTCAGGAATTAAAGCTCACTGAAAGCTCGCCGCGTTCTATTTATTATTCAACTTTCAAGTTATGGACTTTCACGAGTTTTATAATTTAAATCATGATATATTTTTCCCTTGAAACTATGCAATAGTTAAACAACGTTTAACTAACCGTACATCAATCTTAAAGTAATATTCCTGTACCTATTGCTATTTTAAGATACTATGTGGCACCGACGAGATATGTCATATAGAATATAGTAAATAGGTAGTAGGTACTTACCCCTCTAATAATAATTGTGCTTTAAATTTTAACTAGCTTTATTAGAAATATGTTTTTTGGTATATTACAAGCTCACTAAATTCACGTTCACTACTGTAGTTTATTTCGATATGTTTAGAATTATTATAATCTTTTTTTAGTAACGAATTATGTGAATTTCTACTCCTATATGATTTAAAAAAATCACCTCATTAACTCGCTAATGTCAAGTAAGTAGACGCATTATGACTAATTTCAATGTTGATAACATAAAATATTTTCTCAATTATATTTCATGAACATTGAACATTCTTAAAACTTAAATATTATTAAAATTACAAATACCGAAACTTTTGCCTCAGTCCATACTTCATATCGGCCCCCGATCTCACACGAAACCAATGTTCGAATGTTGTAAGCTCAAAAAAGCCTATTTATAACTTGTTCAATTAATTTTACAGTCACTAATCGCTTTTGTGACTTGAATGACTTGTAATGTTTAAATTAACTTGCTGAAACGATGAAAATGTTTTCTTTATTAGTTCGTTCGTAGTTTAGAATTTTCTAGAATAATGCTTTGGAAGTACTGTAGCTATAGAATTGTATTATGTAAACTATTTACTATTTTAGAGTTAGTTCTTTCTTTATTAATTCTAATATTTTAGATCGTATGATACGTTCTAATATATATTATGGAGATAAGCAATTTGTTCCCATAACGATTCTTTCCACGCTCAACAGTAGTTTGATTTAAGTATTATTTATTAAGGAGTATACAAAAACCATGGCTAGTAATATTAATACGTTTCTTTCTAAAATTTCTTAAAAATACTATTTTAATTTAAATATCATACCTGCAGCTGGTGATAGTTTGGTGACGACACCCCATCGCGATTTCCACTGTAACAATTAAAAAATACATTATTACATCATTCAAAAATTATAAGTAAAACAGATAAGTAAGTACACACTATGAAGGTCGTTTGATATTTATGAAAAATCATTTTTTTTTACTTGTGCTAAATTCGAGTTGAATTTAATGTATAAAAAGAGCTTCAATTGATAGAAACCAAACTGCCAACATACATGTAATATAATAATCATATAATTGGCACAGCTATTATAGGAGTTATGAATAACTAACTAGACATTCATATTCCTTTATTATTATAATTATATATAAATTTAATTAATCGAGTCCTACACAGCTTTTAATGCTTCTTGTAAACCATTTGAAATACAATATTGCATGTGCTTTATTTAAACTAGTTTTACCTTAAATACAATATATGTGAGTAAGAGGCTGCCCTAGGGATGTAAGCCATTTCTTTCAGGCAATCGTTCACAGGCTATTCCGTTATATCGTACCAGATCACTCGCTATATATGAGTATCAAAAAGTTTTTTATACAGAAGCAAACCATCAAAAACACTGAACTGTAGACACAGGCCTCTCATCAAGAGTTTCCGGTTAGGCCATCAACTATTCTATTAACTACGCGAGCGCCGCAGCATTCGATGAATTCAGTTTTTGCGTGATAAAACCTACGTTGTGTAAACGAACTGTCGGCTTTGGCTCAAGTTATAGAAGACTGGTCTAGGAATTACTTAGTTTAATTTAATATAATATTATATAAATCTGTGCAACATAGAGCTTTAAACGTGCTCTAAGCGAGATTCAATAATAATAATAAAAAAAATCAAATTCAGATTTTTCTTTGACTCAACTTTGTAGGTAATAAAAAATACGACATTAATCTGTAAAAGGGTTACGCACTGTACAAAAAAGTAAAGTCTTGGTTTAAAGAGCCACCAAGTTCAAAGAGAACTATGCTAGAGTTAAGACCGCAGTAACGGGAACATACCACTTTTCTAAAGGCATCTAACCAAAGTATTCTGTTAGTTACGTAAAATTCCTCTTCATCTACTTAATAATTTACAATTTTCAGAATCCCATTTTGAAATGAACCTGATAAAGAGACTAGGTTAACTCACAATCATATAAAAAATAGATTAAGGATCACGTTCAACTTCACATCTTTTGATTTCATTTATCGCTATTTACAGTAACTCGGGCCAAAGCGCAAACATTTGAATCCTATAGAGGAATAGCCAGGAGCGGTGATAAAATCTTTATCTATCAAAAACTCTATCAAAGTACTTAATTTCAATAAAGAGTTCATTAAACTTCAAACACATACAAATAAGTAGTAAAGATCGATCTTCAAGTAAAATACAAACAAGGAAAACTCCTCAAATCAAAACTACACCACAGAAACTTCTAGAACGCAATGTAAAAATGACTTAATCGCGTTGTCTCGCGAAATTTACAGCTGTTCTTCGGGAATCTCATTAGCGATTTAATTGAGACGTTTGTTTGTTTACTAATTGAACTGGCGAGGAACTCGGACGGGCGAATTTATGTTACCTCTTCTACGGCGAGCTGGTTTTAGTTGCTTTGTCGTTTTGTACAATGACCGAATTAAAAGGCATAAGAATGCATTTAGGAAAAATTGAGAAATATAGCTGTGTAAAATCGTATTATATGTTGTAAATTGTTAGTTACACTTCTTACTTTTTATACATTTTTGATTTTAAAACAGCATCTATCAATTTCTTGCCGGTGCTTCTCTGAAGAAACTGCCTTTCTGTGGTAAGTTATTGTTTTATTATAGCGATTTAAATGTGTTACTATATGTAGCCTAGTTGGATAAAGATATACCTATAATTCTTAATTAGCAGCGGTTTTGAATAAAATAAAATTCACATCCCTACAAAATCTCTTTATATAATTGTCAAAAACATATTTCTTTTGCTGTTATTTTATTATATTAGAAAAAGAGAACAGTTGATAGCCTTATTTCGATTTCGCAAAGACTAACCGAGAGATCTAAATAATGTATAAATGTTTTGTTGAGTGTCTGAAGGATACATAGATCTGACAATATAAATCTGTTGCTTTACGCGTCATTGTAAGGGGTACTTTGTTTAATTGATTTTGAACTCTATTCCCTATGATATAGAGATAAATGTCCACATTAAAGTGGTATATGGGATCGTCAAATTATATCGGGGTAAT
>JADANM010005346.1:8739965-8753373 GCA_026213755.1 Eurema hecabe
ATTACCCCGATATAATTTGACGATCCCATATACCACTTTAATGTGGATATTTATCTCTATATCATAGGGAATAGAGTTCAAAATCAATTAAACTAAGTACCCCTTACAATGACGCGTAAAGCAACAGATTTATATTGTCAGATCTATGTATCCTTCAGACACTCAACAAAACATTTATACATTATTTAGATCTCTCGGTTAGTCTTTGCGAAATCGAAATAAGGCTATCAACTGTTCTCTTTTTCTAATATAATAAAATAACAGCAAAAGAAATATGTTTTTGACAATTATATAAAGAGATTTTGTAGGGATGTGAATTTTATTTTATTCAAAACCGCTGCTAATTAAGAATTATAGGTATATCTTTATCCAACTAGGCTACATATAGTAACACATTTAAATCGCTATAATAAAACAATAACTTACCACAGAAAGGCAGTTTCTTCAGAGAAGCACCGGCAAGAAATTGATAGATGCTGTTTTAAAATCAAAAATGTATAAAAAGTAAGAAGTGTAACTAACAATTTACAACATATAATACGATTTTACACAGCTATATTTCTCAATTTTTCCTAAATGCATTCTTATGCCTTTTAATTCGGTCATTGTACAAAACGACAAAGCAACTAAAACCAGCTCGCCGTAGAAGAGGTAACATAAATTCGCCCGTCCGAGTTCCTCGCCAGTTCAATTAGTAAACAAACAAACGTCTCAATTAAATCGCTAATGAGATTCCCGAAGAACAGCTGTAAATTGCGCGAGACAACGCGATTAAGTCATTTTTACATTGCGTTCTAGAAGTTTCTGTGGTGTAGTTTTGATTTGAGGAGTTTTCCTTGTTTGTATTTTACTTGAAGATCGAGCTTTGCATTTTCATAATATCATTACCTTTACTACTTATTTGTATGTGTTTGAAGTTTAATGAACTCTTTATTGAAATTAAGTACTTTGATAGAGTTTTTGATAGACGAAGATTTTATCACCGCTCCTGGCTATTCCTCTATAGGATTCAGATGTTTGCGCTTTGGCCCCAATTACTGTAAATAGCGATAAATGAAATAAAAAGATGTGGAGTTGAACGTGATCCTTGATCTATATTTTTTATGATTGTGAGTTAACCTAGTCTCTTTATTAAGTTCATTTCAAAATGGGATTCTGAAAATTGTAAATTATGAAGTAGATGTAGAGGAATTCTACTTAACTATCTGTTAGTTTGGTTAGATGCTTTTAGGAAAGTGGTATGTTTCCGCTACAACGGTTTTAACGATGCATATTGGGGCCATCGCTCAAAGACCTACGTATGAGGTGGCTATTTAAATCTAGACTAAACATTTTCTTCGTACACTGTGCAGGCCATTTTCTGACAAATGCGCAATCTTTCTTACAAAATTTAGTAAAAAAACGAATTGGATTTTTTTTATTGTTATTTTTGAATCTCGCTTAGAGCACGTTTAAAGCTCTTTGTTACACTGTATTAAATAATATATTAAATTAAACTAAGAAATTCCTAGACTAAAGACCAGTCTTCTATAACTTGAGCCAAACCCGACAGTTCGTTTACACAACGTAGGTTTTATCACGCAAAAACTGAATTCATCGAATGCTGCGGGCGCTCGCGTAGTTAATAGAATAGTTGATGGCCTAACTGGGAACTCTTGATGAGAGGCCTGTGTCTACAGTTCAGTGTTTTTGATGGTTTGCTTCTGTATAAAAAACTTTTTGATACTCATATATAGCGAGTGATCTGGTACGATATAACGGAATAGCCTGTGAATGATTGTCTGAAAGAAATGGCTTACATCCCTAGGACAGCCTCTTACTCACATATATTATATACTAGCTGTGCCCGCGACTTCGCCCGCGTAGAAAAGTGACTTTAGGCAGCATTTTTGAAAATGCCTAACCAGCGCAAACAAACGTTCAGCAAGTTCAGCGTGATTCTTTAAATTTCCATAACTTTTTTATTTATCAACCGATTGACATGAATTAAACACTAAATGTTAAGTTAAGCTTGCCATAATATATCACTGATAACCCCATCTAGATAGGATAAGCCGTTTCTGAGATTAGCGTGCACAAACAAACAGACAAACAGACAAACAGACAAAAATTTCAAAAATCATTGTTTTGGGTTCTATTGTTTTAATAAAGGTCTCCTATAATGTTTTTTCTCATATATCTTCCATGTACAGACAGCGACTCGTTACATTTTTATTATATGTATAGATATGGATTATAATAATAAAGGAATATGAATGTCTACTTAGTTATTCATAACTTCTATAATAGCTGTGCCGATAATATGATTATTATATTACACGTATGTTGCCAGTTTGGTTTCTATCAATTGAAGCTCTTCTTATATATTAAATTCAACTCGAATTTAGCACAAGTAAAAAAAAAAGATTTTTCATAAATATCAAACGACCTTCATAGTGTGTACTTACTTACCTTTTTTACTTATAATTTTTGAATGTTGTAATAATGTATATTTTTATTTGTTACAGTGGAAATCGCGATGGGGTGTCGTCACCAAACTATCACCAGCTGCAGGTATGATATTTAAATTAAAATAGTATTTTTAAGAAATTTTAGAAATAAACATATAAATATTACTAGCCATGTTTTGTAGTATACTCCTTAATATATAATACTTTAGTCAAACTACTGTTGAGCGTGGAAAGAATCGTTATGGGAACAAATTGCTTATCTCCATAATATATATTAGAACGTATCATACGATCTAAAATATTAGAATTAATAAAGAAAGAACTAACTCTAAAATAGTAAATAGTTTACATAATACAATTCTTTAGCTACAGTACTGCCAAAACATTATTCTAGAAAATTCTCAACTACGAACGAACTAATAAAGAAAACATTTTCATCGTTTCAGCAAGTTAATTTAAACATTACAAGTCATTCAAGTCACAAAAGCGATTAGTGACTGTAAAATTAATTGAACAAGTTATAAATAGGTTTTTTTGTGCTTACAACATTCGAACATTGGTTTCGTGTGAGATCGGGGGCCGATATGAAGTATGGACTGAGGCAAAAGTTACGGCATTTGTAATTTTAATAATATTTAAGTTCTGAGAATGTTCATGCAATAGAATTGAGCAAAAAATTTTGTGTTATCAACATTGAGATTAGTCATAATGCGTGTACTTACTTGACATTAGCGAGTTAATGAGGTGATTTTTTTAAATCATATAAGAGTAGAAATTCACATAATTCGTATCTAAAAAAAAAGATTATAATAATTCTAAACATGTCGAAATAAACTACAGTAATGAACGTGAATTTAGTGAGCTTGTAATGTACCAAAAAACATATTTCTAATAAAGCTTGTTAAAATTTTTAGGACAATTAGAGAGGTAAGTACCTACTACCTTTTTACTATATTCTATTTGATATATCTTGTCGATGCCACATGGTATCTAATAATAGCAATACAGGAATATTACTTTAAGGTTGTTGTACGGTTTGTTAAACGTTGTTAAACTATTGCATAGTTTCAAGGGAAAAATATATCACGATTTAAATTATAAAACTCGTGAAAGTCCATAACTTGAAAGTTGAATACTAAATAGAACGCGGCGAGCTTTCAGTGAGCTTTAATTCTTGACTGCAAATATTTTCCAGTGTTTAAGAACGTTGTAAGAAATTATAGGGCAATGTTAAGGTTTTTTGTTATGGCGGGAAATTGAACAAAAGTTTTTGTTATTATAATCAACTACTAAGGCAAGCTTTGTGATAGCTTTTAAATGGAAGGGAATGGACTTATAACGATGAAGGGAATACAAGATATTTGGGAATTTTGGTAATATAAAGAAGCTGGAGTGGTACTTTATGTGTGAACAGCCCGATTTTTAATTTAATGTTGTTATAGTTTATGGGAAAAACAGAACTATTGCTATACTTAATGAGAAACAGAACATGGTATCTTTTTACAATTTTTCAATTTCACATGCTGTATCACATTATCTAATATATGTCATGTTGAATTACAAATAAATGTTTTTTTTTTCGATATTAATGGAACTAGTCTTGATTATTAAATGATTTTAAATGAAGACGGCTACGCGGGAGGAGGTTCGTCTGATGGCAAGCGACCACCTCCCATAAACTAGGATAGTATAGTACGCGTCATTTATGTTTAGCGCTGGACGAGAATTATTAGAAAGCTGCGCATCGGTAGAATCGCGCTCGTAATTGACGTATTGGTGCGAAAAAGGCAACACTGGGACAACCAATCAACGCTCGCGCACCCGACGATCACACGCCCCGCGCGCCGCGCCGTTACCTCGATACTTTATTTATGACTTCTGCGCAGGATTCGTTCAGCGCTAAAGATTCGTGACGCGTACTATACTTTAAACTGTAAAGTTTATTATAAAAGTCTTAAGTACTGCTTAAACATATACATAAGATAAAAACATCTATCCACGTATTGGCAATTCTAAAACAAACAGTATTAACCAAATTTATTATTTTGCTGCGCCTCATCGATCCAGTAAAAGCGTTATCTCATTAATTTATTACTGAAAACTTTCTCTTGGTCCAGTTAATTTGTTACAATTTTGTGATAAAGAGACTCAACTTTAACAATTATGATTCAACTGTTAAAACTCTCCGCAGAAAGTCTAAATCTTAATTATTTAAATTTATATTTTGGTTAAATATTTTTCTAATTATTTTGTGTTGAATGTATAGAATAGTGTTAAAATATCGATACGTTCTACTTATACTGAGTCATCCTAAAAAAAGAGGTATTTTATTATTTACGTATACCAAAACAATTTCAACAGTAGTACGGATACATGTGAGTTAAAAAGCATGAAAGAAAGACTTTATATCAAAAGCGCTTTTTAATCAAATCATTTAAAATTGAACACGAACACTATTCCCGACAACAATAAATAAATAGCTGACTATTATAAGTAGCTTAAATTTATTTAATTTAGTTCTTAATGTATTAAATAGTTTTCCGATAATTAAATTATTCGTCTGATATATATGAAATATGTGAATAAGCTTTTAATTTGACTTTTTGTTTGTGCTCTTTAATGTTTAAATTAATATTATTTTGTGTAATGTGTTAAAAGTTTTACTTTTGCATGGTAAAAAAATTACTGATACATATTACAAATTTTAAAACAAACACATTTTTTACATACAAAAATCGATATAGTTCTTTAATTTTTACTCTAAATTCAACAATAAAAGCAAATAAAGCAGTAAATTGATAAAGAGCAGATCGATTCCTTCACTGTAGCATCGTGTGTGCGACTGCAATAAATAACGCGAGCAAATTAAAAACTACGAGGCATGCTATTGCACTCGTAGGACGACGAGCTATTTCGTATTTAGCCGGATAAATTTTTTTATCAACATAATATGAATATATTTTTCTAGCCTTAAAAAAATTATAATGCGTTTAAAATAATAAAAAATGTAATAAAAAAACATAGAAAGCTATTTATATTGCGGGTAGAGGAAAATGGAGCGTGTTTTTTAGAAGAAAATGAGCAGGCGAGCCGCTGGCTTTAAAGTTACCGCTCATCTAAAAAGAAATACTTTTAAAGCTCTTATAGTATGAATTCCCATGGGTCTAGTGACTTGTCCATCACCAGGTTAATCAAAATATAAAATAAATTAGCTCATTAAAAAGCTTAGTTAAATAATGGTATATAAGACTTTGACTTTGACATATATTAGAAAAAGAAATATCCCTAAAAACGAATGAAAAGCAGTCCCCATTAGCAATCACACCGCACCGTATAATGCAGGAAGCAAGTTTGGAAGCAAGTTCCGTGTCGGGCCGCCCCCGGGAGCGGGAACTCATGCAAATCACTTCTTTGTACTTTTCTCTATTATTTAACTTATTTAACCGACTGCGCAAGTAAATATATCAGTTGCTGTATCAAAGTCAAAGTCAAAGTCAAATTCAAAGACAAAAGTATCTTTATTCAATAAGGCTACATTTAGTAACACTTTTGAATCGTTATGGTATTACAAAACATTTACCACCGGTTCGGAAGGCAGTTTCTACAGAGAAGAACCGGCAAGAAACTCTGATAGTCGCTCTTTTTAAAATAAGAACATACAATTGTAAATATAAACAACGACTATTGTAATATTTATACACGAAAAAGGTCACAATCCCACGAGCGTCAAGAAATATCATTCCAAGGGTTTTAAAATTTGTCAATCTGTTACATTGACTGGGAGAACCTGACATTTTGATGAATGCGTAAGTTTTTAAGGATGTTTGTCATTCTTGTCAGCAGTATTAATTTGAAGTTGAGAATATACCATTTTAGATTATTCAAAAAGGATAGTTTTTAGTCACTTATACGAGTACGGACACGCTAACTGCGTGGATTGAACAACGAGGCGAGTATATTAATATCGAATCAAAATAGAGAAGTTTTAGGTATGTAAGAGTATTTACTTACATAATAAGCAAATACTTTTAAACAAAATATGTCCTCATAAACCCCGCTTTACGGCCTCACATGAGCAATAGTGCCCTCAAAGAATTTAAATTACTAATTTTATAGCAGAAATCTGTTTAATGCGGGGGTTAGGGGCAGTAAAAGGCAGGAAATAAAAATTTGTTATTGCATACCATTTTGGCGATAGGAAACTTGCAATAACGGGGTTCCTGTTTGAGATTTATACATACTAATATAATAAAGCTGAAGAGTTTGCTTGTTTGTTTGTTTGAACGCACTAATCTCAGGAACTACTGGTTCGAATTGAAAAATTCTTTTTTTATTGAATAGTCCATTTATCGAGGAAGGCTTTAAGCTACATAACATCACGCTGCGACTAATAGGAACGAATAAATAATGAAAAAAGAACGACGACGGCGACGAAGTCGCGAGCTACAGCTAGTACGAGTACTTTAATATAAGAAACAAGATCAGTACTTTTCAGATGCAACAGGGATGCTATGGACTTTCATATCAACTTTGACTCCCCCTTCCCCTTCGTATAACCCTTTTTTCAATTAAACATTCTAGCCTATTATTTATCAGGCTCTAGGCCATCTGTGTACCAAATTTCATTACAATCAGTTTAGAAGTTTTGGTGTGTAAGCATAATAGAGAGACAGAAATAGTTACTTTCGCATTAATAATATTCTGTTTGGTAGTCGAAAAAACCTATAAGCCGTAGTTAAAATAATATTTCTTTATTAAGTTATTTATAAGATACACAACAAAGTATTATAAAATACTTCACTTTTATACTTACCTAATACTAGGCTGGTAGAAATGACTTTTGAGTGATAAGACTACCTGTTACACCTAATTTTTGTAAAATATATTTAACTAACTGTTGGCCGCGACTCCGTTCGCGTTTACTTTCATAAAAAAATTATTCCCCTGGAAATTGGATAAAAAGTATCCTATGTCCTTCTCCTGGTTCTAAGCTATATCACCACCAATTTTCAGCCAAATCAGTTGAGCCGTTATCGAGTTATAAATGGTGTAACTAACACGACTTTCTTTTATATATATAGATTTGTATTTTTTTCTTTTTACGTTGTGTACTTAAAATATTAAAAAAGGCGGAGAGATCGCTGTAGTCTCTATAATAATTATAATAATCGAAACCTAATTTATTTATTCAATAAATGAATATCCCAAGAAATACGAATTATTTTCATGCCCGTCTTGTTTTTCCAATTTTCGCGTAATTTGCTTATGAATAAATTTCGAGGCAATCGAGTGCCTACTCGGCTAATTTATTGGCAGCGAGTTTACTGAAAAAAACCTCATCTTCATAATATTACTAGTGACTTATCCCGGCTTCGCTCGCATATATTATACAAGTTTTTACAGACTTCCTATTGAATCACTCTATCTTTTAAAACAGCATCAAACTACGTTGCCTTTCATACATCTAAACATACATAAGGACACGGCGAAAAGTGACTTTTATACTATTCAGTGAATCAGTATGTATTTTCCGAGCGTTCTGTTCAATTATTTATTACTGTAAAACCAAACGTATATATTACATAGGTGTGTTACAACACACGTTCATACAATTTTAATTGCTGTTTGCGCACAGATTGCAATTTGATAAGTTTTAGAGCAAATTAGCTTTTAACGATTTGAAAAAGCCATTGAAATGAGTACAGGCTACTGGTGTTTGTGTTAGACTAGCTATGTTTACGGTTATGTCTGTGTCGGTGAAGTCATTTAACAATTAAATTAACAAACAACATTCGGAGATGGTTAAAAAAGAAAAAGTAAGACTGTGCAAAAGGTGAGTTTATTGATAACTAGCAATTTCTGCCAGTTAATATACAGGTTTAATATTTTTAAAATGTTATTATTTTTTTAGATATTTTACACTAGCGACCCGTCCCGACTTCGCTCGAATAAATTATGCATATATTATACGTATAAATCTTCAACTACAATCACTATTAAAAAAACCGCATGAGAATCGGTCGCATTGTTTTAAAGAATTAAGCATACATAGGGTAATAGGATAGTGTCCAATACAATTAATATAGGATCTAACACAGTTACGTAGGTTAAAATATTTTATTAGCGTGGAAACTAGAAGTGAAATCATTTAAAATAAAATACACCTGTATCGGCCATCGCAATGCATATTTATTTGAATGCCAGCATTGCGATGTTGATTCGTGCTCGAAGTTGAGTGACATGGCGTTTGGAATTTTACAACTATGGATTTTTTATAAAACATATTTTCATTTGATTTAATGATTTTTTTGTCTAAATCAAATAGATACGGTCAAAAAATAAGGTCAATAATACTATAATGCTGAAAAGCCTTCTTCAAAAAAGGAAGTTTCTTAATTGAGTAACTTAGAAAACAGTTATAGTATATTTCATGAGTGCTACGTTGGTTTTTATTATATGTATTTCATGATATTCTACATATATTTATCACGTAATTATAAAAAAAAAACTGCTGGACACGGATAGCATAGGTCTATTATAAGGACATTACTAGTGACATGAAACCGGATAAAACTGGATAGAGCCGGATAGAACCAGATGGAACCGGATAAATCCGGAGCGGGTCTAAGTTAGTGCGCCATACACAACTAGCTAAGTGCATCGCCCGGCGTGACTCGTGTACCGAGTGCGCGATTTATTTGTATTACGCTCCTAGTTTCTATTGAAAGTAATTGTTTTTGCCTTTTATTCGATGCAGGTTGAATAGTTAGATGTACGTAGCGAACGTTGAATAACTGCGCGGGAATACAACTGATGCTTTGTTTATTTATTAAGCATTTATAAAGAATATTTTATAGAATAGAATGTACTTAAATACACACATGACAAATGGAACATACAGACATACCATCGTAACGGTTAATAACCGAATTAAACGAATGAGGTGTCAAAGGTTCATTATGATAGACATTTAAAACAATTATAAAAGAAAAAGGAGAAAATTGAATAAATAAAAAGTTAGTTATCTCTTAAGTTATCATCACTTATGAACCAAATTGTTTATATATTTCCCACATTAATTGTACCTTTTCATTTATTCTTTATAATACATAAATAAACTTAAATCTTAAAGTACACAACCGGCCCTATCCTTAATAAGTGGTTTTTAAGTGGTTGAACACTTTTCGAAATAAAAAGATCCATCGGAGTTATAAAGGTTATACCTTAATTTAATTTAACGTATCATGAGAGACTTTAATAAATAGTTGTATATGACCGAGGATTGAACCCGGAACCTCAGTGATTGCAAAGCTAATTACGCATCACGCGACCGCCCTGGTAGTATTTCTGCTAAGTAACGTTAGTCGTGATACGTGCTTATAGAATTTAATGGCTTTTTCTATAATTATCTGAACAATATATAAGAACCTACGTTCTGTTATAGATTTGTAATTATAGATTAGTTATTATTTTTGGAAGAATTTTCATTCTTCAACCGACTTCAAAACTAAGAGAACACTATAAATTAAGCTGATTATTTGCTTCCGGAAAAATTGCGTTTGGATGAACCGATTTTGATGACTGATCTATTTAGAAAATCATATTATATTCCACTTCGCACTCCATCCATTTATCTAGAATATTTAGCTTTATATTTTTCTGTAAGATACGTTCAATATAAAATTGTAAAACATAAGTTTTCCACGAAAATACAGTTTCTATCTGCGTAGGCGTAGCGTACCCATTTTTCGCTGGGCTGTCCCGAATAGCGCGCAAAATTCTTACAATTCAAGAGACTTCACAAATCCTCTTGACTCACAAAGGATGGCTCAAACTCCATCGGCTCTCGTCTAGCCGTCTTAAGGAAGGACCAGATATCATAAATCTTACATCACTTTACTCTATAAACTGGTTCAAAACACTCTGTAGATAACGTTATGGAACATTTACTAAATGATAAAATCTTAAATAAGTTTATTTATTAAGATATTGCTAATATTTCTGTATGTGATATTGAAACTATTCGGAGTATAACTTGGGGATGTTTAAAAACTATAACTATAGAATTTTATTTTTATTTATTTCAAGAAAAACTGGAACTAGTTTTTTTATACTTTTAGCCTATGTCAGCCGCGTTATATGACGACTCAGTTGACACTTCAATTAATTATTAGAAGCAGGTCAGTAGTGCTGATGCTAGGTGCTATGATGGAACATATACATATCTACATAAATTCCTAAAATACATTTATATATTATATTTCAAGCATGTTTACATTATTTAAAGTATGTTTGTAGGTTCAAAACGTAATAAAACTATTAAATACAACAGTAAATTCACAAAATACAAAGTCTAATGTATTTAGTTTGTAGTTTCAAGGCTACAAAGTATCACTCAAAGTCGACTTACGACTACGAGTACATTGTTCGAAAGGTCTCGAACGGACGGCCAATTAAAGTCAACTTATAATATTTTTACCGCATCGCTCGGAGCTCGGCGGCAGCTTGCAACAAATATTTGACCTTGAGATGTTCGGTATACGTGATCGGAGAAAAGTGCTTTCGACGATGCTGAAGAATGTTGTTGCTAAGCATTGTGTAATGAAAAAATGAGTAGATACTTTTTTTGGTTCTCCAAAAACATTTATTTGTTCCTCTTTAGTGACAACCCTATTTTGAGTGAGTTGTCAAAACTTGTATTATTATCGCGGTCGTTATTGTCTGTAAAAATAAGTTTAATTTATTAATATCTTGTTGTTAAACAATTTTTAATTTTTAATTAATAATTTGGCGTACAATCTCGTAAACCGTATCTTTAAAACTTATATGTATCAAATGCATATATCAACTTCTAGTTCATAGATTTTATTAATTTTTTACAATTTTATTAATTACTAGCTGTTGCCCGCGACTCCGTCCGCGTGGACTTTCATATAAACTTTGACTTTTGACTTCCCGTTCCCAAGGGAATTTCGGGAATTTCTTTTTTAGTGCACCTCTACGCTACCTAAGCTATGTCCCTTCCAAATTTTAGGTGCCTACGTTTAGCCATTTAGGCTGTGCGTTGATATGTCAGTCAGTAGGTCACTCAGTTTTTAGTAGTCCTTTTATTTTTATATTTACATTTAGATTATATAAAATAGATCCGTTTTTTTAATACGTATTAATCTAAAAGAAACTATCCCATAATACAAAATGCCTAACCCGCGCCAACAAACGTTCAGCAAGTTCAACGTAATTCTTTAAATTGCCATAACTTTTTTATTTATCAACCGATTGATATAAATTAAACACTAAATGTTAAAGGAAGCTTACCACAATATATTATTGAAAACCCTTTAAAAATATTTTTTCTCATATATCTTCCATGTACAGACAGCTACTCACTTTAAAAGCCATAAATGGTTACCACCTTGATTATAAAACAAATATGTTTTACGAAAACAAAACAATCATTCGACAGACTTTATACTCTCCTAAGAACTTTCAAATACATCAATTTTATAGTGATTTCTGACCCTCTACCCTTTTATAGAAGAATGTGCGCCTCAGGCCAAATATGGTATAATATTGGATCAAATAACACCAATGAAGCCAACGCCGGGGGCTGAGGCTTGTTTGACAAGCGACCCTTGTTTGTTATGTGCTAAAATAGCTTAACTCCCCCTTTTAAATGTTTGATCGTAATTATATTGTTTCTTTTATTGCTTTTGAACTTTCGGATGAGGAAGGCTACTTATAAAATGCAAATGCCCTTTTTGAATTAAGAGGTTCACGGTAGGTTACTTCTAAATGAAACCTTTATGCAATGGTATCTTCAAGCATAATTGTCGATTTTATTTTTAAATTTTTAAGAGACTATAAGGTAGCACACTAGTTCTAGAGTGCTAATCCCATATAGAAACCAAAAAATTAACATCATTTAAAGAATGGTATATAAGGTTTATTTACTATTGTTTAAATAAACTCATCTACATAGATAGATAGATGAGGTTTCTAGCTATAAAGTAACCATCGGAATATGTTTATAGCAAAGTTCGGGGTAGCACTGCTTTGGCTATAGGCTAGCGTTACTCTTACCATCAGGAGTGCGTCCAGCTCGTCTCCCCTCTTCATACTTAGAAAAAAAATGTCTTTCCACAGTAGTTTTTAGTGCACAGCGTATTAATCCCAGGTTCTATTTTCATAATTAACATCCATTACAATTAAATTTTATTTATATTCAATTACAGCTTAAATAAAGTTTTAAATTCCCGTTTATTCTAAATCTTACAAACCAGATAAGGTAGCATTTCAGCCATTTAATTCCAAGCTTCACAGCACTTTGCTTAAAACAACTCGTAGTTAGCAAGAATTCTATTGAATGCTCATTTTGAGGAAGCATTAGCATTTCAATCAAACCAAGCTAAACCATAGCTGAATCAACAGTTGATAGTTATACTTCATCTGTTGGGTTTCCTTGATTTTATGAGCAGGGCATTAATTCGAATGTATGTTTTTGACAGGCATACTATTTCATAGAATATTAGTTCGAATAACCTTTTTTTTATATAAAACTAGCAGTTCCCCCGCGCACGTGTATTATTAAGATATTATAAGAACCCTTTTATAGTATTACGCTACATCAAATCTTTCGCAACTACTATTTTGATGATAATATGATTGAATTTTGGAATTACAACAAATACTAGTTTCAACCAAGTCTATGTTCCATTATCTTTTGTTGCTTCAGTTTTAATAATTACTATTTTTAATGAAATTATATTTTATGTTTAAAAATGGAAAATAGCTGCTTTCGTTCCGTCATAATCATTCCTTGCTTTAACTACTAATAACACAACGTTAGCCACTAGAATGTATGATTATCCAACATCCCATCATTACCAAAACATATCAAGATGAAGTACAAAACAAATTTGTCCTAAATATCAAATCGTATCAATTAAATGTTCTCCCAA
>JADANM010005346.1:8763171-8773586 GCA_026213755.1 Eurema hecabe
ATTCAGTTACGAAGAAAGCACGTAAAAATAAGTTGTACACATTTCCTTCAATAACCCTTTAATACACCATGATTGGATGCAAAACATCATTTTTTATCAAAACATGTCAGCCCTCGAGACGTGGCGGGAAGCAAATCAAATTCCTTATTATTCCTTACAATTCGCTTTTATCAAATGTTCGTTTTGTTATGCCTTTGTCGGACACTTCACATCTCGTTTCGTGAAGAGGAATTGCTTCTGGAAATTTCGATAGTCTTTTGTTGTGGTTCAGCGAACGAGATCGACGATAATCCGTGTTAGGTTGATATAACATTATAATTTTGAGGTTATGAAAATTTTGAGTTTGTTTAATAGCCACGCGAATTATCTCCTTATTCTTATTGATTGTTCATAATGATTTAAATTTGTCAAAAGAGTAGCATTAAACAAAAGAGTAGAAAAAAATATTCTAGTTTATTTAAGAATGTTCTAGAAACTAGTGCTTATTTTCTTTATTTGGTTTAAAAAAAATGTTATTTGTATACTTAAGCGGTTTCTGCAGTCATCTTTGCTTTAATTTATTATATATTTGAAAATTTAGTTTCAATTATATGAATATTATCTACTACCCACAGTATCCCATGACTTTTTTTATATCATCAGAAAAAACTGTTCCAAAATTGGTTTAATAAATATAAAGATAGACCAATATTTTAACCAACTTACAAAAATTAACCTGTATAATACATATTAGTAACTTTTGACCTGTGTTATCTACACATGGCAACTCTGTTAACAATTTTATGACTAACATCAATACCCCAGAAAGATACAAAAACAACACATAATATATTGTTCCAGTGTGAGGGTCGAACCTACAACCCTCGGTGGCAAAGACAATTCCGCTATCACTGCACCAAGCTACCAAACGATTATCTACTTGCTACGCTATCTAAAAGATCGAAACAGTATACAAACAAAAATACCATTCTAACTCAAAGAAGACAATGTCGTTGTAAATGTATGGCATTATCAGTAAAAGCCCGCATACGCCAGAACAATTGTTTCGTTAATGAGAAAAATTCGTTGCAAATGCGCACAAGATATAAAGGATTGGTTATGAATTGGAAATTGAATTTCTCTATGGCTAGACTGGACGATGCGATTTTATTGTTTATTGTTAACTTGGTCTTTTGTTCTGTGTATTGATGTGTGCCTTTTCTTAACGTGTCTATGGACCAAGGACCAAAGAGTAACGTCATTGCCAATCTGCAGCCAGTGAGAACAATTAGTACTAATTTAGTAGAATACCGGAAAAAAGTATCCTATCTGTAACATCTGCATACTAAACTTCAACCAAATAAATTTAGTGTTGCCGTTTTGACATGTATTAATTAATTTTAAGAGAGATAATTAGCAATTAAAAGTTTAATCTGCTATTCCTATAATTAATATTATTTACTATTGAATCGCAAATCCATAGTATTATATTACTTAAAGCGAAAATACAAGAATTTTTAAGTCATAACACATAGAGAAGAAACCATAGCTCATCTTTCTCAGTCGGTTAAATATACCTTAATATTTCACTCGGCTGTCTGGTTGTAATATTCAGTAACAATAGATCTAAAACAGAGAATTAAATTTACGATTCACCTTTAAATTCGTGTGCATTCCGAAAGGAAATCATTAGCATTTCTACAATGGTTACGGTTTAGTGATGTGCCGATTTGCGATTATCGATTCTTTGTTTTAAAAACGTACCTACTGTTTTAAAAATGTCAAAAATAACTTATAACACATGGATAACAACACTCATGAGAAAAATTAAATAGAGACTATAGTAACCACTTAGTTTTACGAGTCCGTTCTTAAAATATTGATTTTTATTATCGAATATTATATTTCTAACGAAATTCTTGTGTAATAAATTTAAGATTTTTTTATATAACAAATTAAACTTTGAATGATTATTTTATTATTAATTTATGTTTTTATAGAATAAATAAGAACTTTATTTATCAGAGTTTTTATATGTAAAAACTGCGCTTAGAACCAATGGAAAATTAATTTTGTGTAATATTATGACGATTCAAAAGTGTTATTATATTTAGCCTACTTGAATAAAGATATATTTGCCTTGACTCGACTATCGACTATCGATAAGCCGTACATCCCTAAACCTCGACTCATACAGTCAGTAATTGCCGCGTTTCGGGGGTTGTGGGAGCCGAACACATAAATTACACCTTTTATTCATCCCCGATTGTGCTATTGCTATCATTAAGCCACCCTCCGAAGTGGTCACATATTGAAATTCACAATATTATTAAAACCATTAACTTGTATTAACAATATTTCAAGTAAAACAATTATATCTTAATTGAGGATTTTATGACCTTCATGGCTGACTCCAGTCAAGTCAATAATCCATACACCCTAGCATATTTTCGTATAAATAATTAAAAATTAAACTAGACTTAACTATTGTATTGACCAATAGTTCGAAAAGCAATTTCAACAGAAAACATCCAGGCAAAAAACTTTGTAAGCAGCTATATTAAAGTAAAGATACAATAGAACTTTATGTTTATGAAAACAATAATAAATAGGTACTATATCCATATTAAAACATATAAATGATTCACTATGCATTATGATAATAACCCAGGAATTAAAATAATATCCCTTAGACATTAATTCAGAAAACAACCAAAAATTACGGCCGGTTAATGGCATTTAATGGTTGGTTTAATTAGAAGTAAACGGTACATCAAAATAATTATTGGTTATAAAAATAATAATGTAAGAATTTAGATTTCCATGGCGGGGTCAATTTTTATTTATTAAAGAAAACAACAAAATATGCATATATGGACTTAATACACACTTAAAGTACCTAATTTATTTAATTTATAATTATTTATTTATATCCGTTTTTAAAGAAAGTCTTAAAACTTTGATGTAAGTATAAAAATTTATGTAATGTTACATACATTTTTAGTTTTAACTAACTAGCTGGCGTTCTTGACTTCGTTCCTGACGACTTCCATTAGTATGATTAAGAAATTTCTAAAAGAAAATATTGTTTTGAAGTACTTCAGAGTAAATAGTATTTTTAGTTTATTTTATTACACACGTAATAGTACATAGTCATACAGTACGAATAAAATTTAATTGCCCTAAACGTCGATATCGATGTGGAAATATCGAGATCGTTACATCACTATACAAGCTATCTTAACTAGCGCCAATCGAGACGATTAGGTCACAGTCAGTATTTACATAGAACCTAAATGCTTATTCGATCGAATTTCTAATCAACTCGAATTGCTATTTACTGAATGGGTATTATTTTAATTTTTACGATATTTTTTAGTTTGATTAAGAAGAAGAAATATTAAGTTAGTTTAATGACTTGCGTGAAGTAAATACGACAATAACTATTAAATTCGATAAATACATATAGAAAGCCTACCTTTTAAGTTACATTTTAAGCTAGCACGGCTAAAATAAAATTGAAAAAGGTGGTAGCATATTTATCATCATAATAAACCATCATACTCACCAAGTTTTGTGACGTCTGAAATATCTCAATGGGTAATACGTATTTTAGTGTGAAATATTTGAGCGTCAAACTGTGGAATTCCGTAAAAATTCATGAACGCTGTCCCATTAGCACGTCAGCTCAGTTGGAACTGAAAATTCCGAACGTGTTGCATTTTTGAAGCTGTATTTTAAATCTATTGCAATATTCGCTTTATCTCACTATAGCTGTAATGATGAAGTTTTAATTCAATTAACTACCTTTAATTGATTGACCATTAGAAAGAGATCATCGACAACTTTCCACTTCATAGTGCGCTATCTCTTTTGCACGATATATGAACTGTCCGATACTATTGTGTGAAAGAGCTAACGTTGTACTATGCCAAAGCTGGTAGACCGTCTCTTTCTAATAGGTGTAATATATTTGAATTTGATAATACTTATGACAAAACCTTCTTATTTATGCATTTAATTATTATAACTTATTAATTATTATTACTTTCTAGGGAAACTAAAGAGATTGCTTGAATAACTCTCAGTCCTATCTATGGGATGTTTTTAAACATTTTTTTTGTAATTAACCTATTCATTAGGAATGCTAGATAGACCTTGCTTATTTAATGATACAAAGATATAAAAATATTGAGTATATTATCTATCCCATTTACCTTCCTGTTTAAAACCTATCCAGAACTGATTATATGCCACCATTTCGAGAGCTAATTTCTCCATACAATGGTGTATAAGCACTAGATAGGGATCCTATTAGGTCTAGTACAATGCCCCGCCGCAATGCCAGTGATTGGATTACCCGGTTGGTCAATGATGTTTATAAAACATGTTCCTGCCCGCTGCTTCGTTTGCGTAACGTAATAGCCTTATATAAAACAACTCAAGGGAGGCCAAAAAGTTTACAGGTCACAATTTTTTAGTCTGCCTTTGATGTTACTATAACCTCTGCTTAGATAAACCTACATGTCCTATATACTATCATTGTAAGTCCTATTGGTGCGAAATTATAATTTTTACAACTGCTGACTGAGACTACTACAATAATTATCATTACTCGGGCATCGTAGCTCCCGAATAGATGAACACATTGTGATTTTTTGGTGTGTTAGGTGAATATGGTAAGCAAAAGCCACTGCAAAACGGCTGTTTAATTTTTTAAGCTCTCGCTCAATTTGACTTATTTGACAATGATCATATTTTTAAATATTGTCGATGGATTATAATTTATTAATTTGCCTTATTTTTACTATTTCATTAGCCACGCCCCACGTTTTTATACGCATTTATGCATATTTTACACATGAACCTTCCTCTTGAATCTCTCTTTGATAAAAAACTGCATGAAAATCGGTTGCGTAGTTTTAAAGATTTAAGCATACATAGGGACGTCAGAAAGCGACTTTGTTTTATACTATGAAATAATTTCCACCCGCGTCAATCAACTGCCAACTCTTTCAAGTGTCGACAAAACAAATCTAGCTGGATTCTATTCATCCGTATGAAGCACGATAATCACGCGTACTTAATCTGCAATGTCAACGGCGCCGGCCGCACGCCGCTCGCCGCAGACACACCTGCGTCTGTTTATGTTACCCTGGTACTCGCTGCCAATTGACGGGGTTGAATGAATGGATTTTTGGGGGTTGATTTATTTATTTTTATTTATTTTATTTAAGTTTAACTAATTTAAACGATAATCGGGGTATTTTTTTAAGTCTCACACGTCATAATGTAATAATTGGATTTTTTAACCGAAATCAAAAAGGAGGAGGTGTCTCAATTTGACCGTATGCGTTTTTAAAACTTATTACGAATTGAGTTGTTTAGCCTGGATAATAATATCATAATCATACCGGCATTATCAGGGAAATTACGCAGGTAAAAAATGGCCGGGGTGGTAGATATATAAATTATGACGAAAATTAGTTGTATACCAAAAATGAATAATATTTAAATTCATACATATATCACAATGATTACATTTTTAGAATTTTTTTTTTTTACGTTTTAGGTGAAAGACAAGATATTTAAACAAATATATCGTATCGTTGTTGTTCAATCAAACGTTCCACACATTTTAAAGGTATAAAGATGACGTCATTGATACAACCGTCTCAAAATATTACAGCCATGAGAACAACAAGCCTAAGCTTAGTTACTACCAAGCTGTAGCGAGATATGGTATCATCTTAATTTCCACGATCGCCTTTTCTTTAGATATGTGTCGATCACACATGTATAGAGATAGATAGGTCTAAATTCATGCGTACTTAATCTGCAATGTCAACGGCGCCGGCCGCTCGCCGCAGACACACCTGCGCCTGTTTATGTTATCCTGGTACTCGCTGGCAGTTGACGGGGTACTGTGTCGGGCTGCGGACGGATTTTCTATTAATCTTGTATGTATGTATGTATGGATGGATGGTATGTTTTTTACTACCCATACATAGATATTTAAAAGCATTTTGAAAAGACCTTATCATTTTTTAAAGACTGGCAACTTATTACAATGTTTCTAGAAGTGCTATCACTAACTCAGCATGGATATATAATCTATATTTTACCTATAATGGTCATTATAATATTGTTTATTTATTTACTTTCCCAAACATTCAATTTCGTGTGATAAGTAGCTGATACGATTACAAGTCTAGCTTTCAATGAAAAGTGGAAAGGTTAACTTTAATTGTAAACCCTATTACCATCGTCTCAACGTAACTTTTCAATTACCACATTTACGGGCTATACGTTCATTAAAATTGACTCCTAACTCTAATCAATTAAAGTTTAAATTCAATTAAAGTTAATTTACATTGAATTTGATACTGCAAGTAGTGACAAATATACCTGTTTTCGAATTTAAATCTTATTCCATTACAATAAAGTTGAAATTCCATAGTATGTGGTTTCACAAATGAATAAGCGGGCAAATAGCAGAAAAATACAATTGTATGACAATAGTGAAATATAGGAGCTGATATTGTGAGTTTTTGCACAAAGCCAAGTGGAATTCCTCTGTAACAGACGGTTCCCTGGTATTTTATTAAATTAATATTGAATTTTAAACTCGTATCTGTAAAGATTTTTTTATAGATTAGAGTTTCATTACTAACATAGAAGAGAAAAACAGAAATGTATAAATTGAGCATTCCCGTATTTTTAAACTTTATTATTTCTATCCTTTACTTTTTCATTATGAAGAGTTCTTCTTTAACTTTACATATCAAGGCTCGAAGCCTTTAAGATTTTTGTATGAATTGTTTTGCTTATTAACTAGTTTTCATTAGTTAATTATTAATTTGACACAACTCTATGTAAGTCAAAGTCAAACATATCGTTTTTCAACTAGGATAGAATTTTGGTAACATTTTGAAGCATACTATTACGGAAGACTAGCAAATAGCCCTCATTGCATTTGTAGCAAGTAGCAATGAGGTAGCACGCACAATGAATAACAGTGGAACACCAATAACAAGGCAATATCGCAAATTGGTCTAGAAGCGTCCATTGTGCCTCCTAACATCACTTCGTCTCCATCGATTCAGTAATTGCTTGACTACCCTCAATTTTGATATGTTCGTAAGTGATTCGAAGCTATTTCTAGAAGGAATTGCTTTGTGTTCCGCTAGATAGTTATTTGTTAAAGTTATAAGTTTGACGTGTCTGTCTGTGGCATACCAAGGTGTGAAGTGTTTTTGGTTTTTGACATTAAGGGAGGCGACAAAAATAGTTACATATATATAGTTACATATACAAGTAGTTGCTGGTTTCGTCAATTAATTAATTCTTCTAATTAATTTTTTAAGTAACGAACAATTCATTTCCATGAATTCCTCTAATTACCGTCCTTAAGAAATTAAAAGGGACTAGTATACTATACTATACTAGTAACTCCGACTGTAATACTAATAAAATGAAATAAACTTATATAAGTCAACAGTTTTATCTTACGCCCGTCAGTCAGTCAGTCCTGTTTTTATGAATAAGTATTTATTTATTAAAACAGGACATGACTCTCAAACCTCTCTATAATACATTGTAAAAAGCATTTTCTATATCTGACGTGTACTCGGATTGCCGCGAGTGTGTTGCTGACCTTTAGAAAAACCACTCTTTATTTTCATCATTTCAACCCCTACTTCAAACTAGTATAATATAAAAACATCCCTTTGACGATCGTGACGCCTAAAAAAGGGTTAAGGCTACTTTTTAACTGTCGATAAAAGCTTCAACAAAGGGTTCGAAGATAACTCGATCACAGTAATCGAATTACGTTGACGGGACTTCATAGAAGCGATTGTAACATTGCTCCAATTACTGGGACCATTGTGGTTTTTGAGCGACATTTAAATATACCATTTTTTTATCTAATGGTGGATAACTTAGCGAAGAAATTCGTTTGATGGTCAGCGACTACCTTTACCTATGAATAGTAGTAAAATTAAGTGGGAAAAGGTATACAGGGGGAATAGGAAAGGATTTATGAGAGAAGGGAATAAAGGATGGAATGGTGATTATAAGTGTTCTGTTTTTCCTTTGGATAAGACCCTTAACACCATAAATATTCTGCGAACTCACAAAATACTTCACATAATCTTCCCAATTTATAGGCCTTTAATTAAATTACGAAAATGTTCCCCCTATATAAATAAATCACTTACATAATGTTTAATCTGAACATCCTATATACGTATAAGATGTATAAAAACGGATTCCACGCCATTTAACCAGATAAACGACTTTTAAATAAAACAAATGATATGTGAGTCCTTTAATTAACGACCGTGGTGCGGGGACAAAGAGACATTTACAAAGGGTGTTTATTTTCGTGCAGTTTTATTTTCTTTTAACTCGTGTTGGTAAGTACTTGAAACTTAATTATATTCGATATTGCATATCTTCTTGTTTGGTCCGTTATTTGAAATACGTATATTTCCGAATCAAATTGCATTGAAACAAAAGCATCAGTCATTACATCCTCTCGTAAGCCAATTATCCGCAATCCCCAGTCCTTGTCGGAATTCTTTTTTATAATATGAAGAGGGGAGACGAGCTGGACGCACTCCTGATGGTAAGAGTAACGCCAGCCCATAGCCAATGCAGTGCTACCCGGAACTTTGCTATAAAGCCCAACTCCGGACAGGCTGCACTACACCGACGCTCCACACTTTGAGTCATCAGATGTTAACACTTATTAGCCCAGTAATGTCGCTGGCTACAGTGCCCTTTCTAGAACATTGTCGAATATTCTCGCTACCACACTTAGGCGGTGACGTTTACAACGCCGATAGGACCTTCACTCGTTATTTGCAGTTAATTCAGATAAAAAATATAGTACAAATGGAAAATTAAACAAAAATGGGAATTTCACCGTTTTCTCACTCCCGTGTTCAAATAAAAAGTACCCACAATTAATGATATTTGTACGATATTCAAATATACTTGTAAACAAAGACGATCCGCCATTACATCGCTTCCTTAGCCAGCAATTATCCACAATATTCGGCCTTTGTCCGAATTCGCCAAGTTTTAACTTTCTAGAACATTGTGGAACATTCTCGCCACAACGCTAAGATGGCGGCCTTTGTTACGGGATTACCCGAATTTTCTGGAATGTTCCAGATGATTCAACTCTGTTTCTTGTTTGTTGGACTATTTAATTAACTTATGACTTTATCATACGATTATAGTTGTACATTAACTAATGCTTAATTAAACACGTTCAATTAATATAAGGAAGTTTTACATAAAAAAATCCAACGCTTAAAAAATTCATTTCCAGTATTGTAGTTAATTTTTCCGTCTTACTTTACTCCCTTTTGCAACGAACTTTGTTTGGAACTTTGTTCATTGGAACAAAGTTCCTTATCGTAACTATTGAGTTACGAATACCTTAAGAAGTCTGACGTTATTACATATTAAAATATATGGAACAAAATAACTAAACCGTACCAATATATCGCTATTGTAAACTTTAATAATTCACAGTAAATATATTGTAAGCCAGCATTTAAAGCTCAAAGTTAGGAACTCCTCGTAGTAAGGCTAGGTCTTTTGTTCAAACTTTGCCCATAAACGCGGAAAAATAGCGCTATGGTGAGTTTTAATGAACCGAACTACAAATGCGTCTAATACACTAACTTTTCTGTTCCGTAGGTATAAGTAAACGAACAAAAGCTTTGTGTGCGAACGAGCTATACATGAAGTTATAATTAACGATATTATGGTGAGACAAGAAAGAGATACAATCAATTTTTATACGTACTAATAAATAATCCTGATGAATTCGTTTATTTGATCGTTCCTCACTCTGGAACTAATGGGAGGCTTTTACAACATTCGTGAGAAGTCTTGTAGGCTATTTAAATATTACCTAAATTACACGAAAATACAAAAACCTTAAATTGAAATTTTATTTTATTTGTATGTTCATTACACTTCGTTACTTAGTACTCAAAATAGAATATATGACTTTGAATAAAAAGTGTCGACCTTATCACTTAATAGTGATTTCCTCCAGGCAACCACTTATAAAAAGATATGTAAAGTAACTGTAATAATGATTTAAATACTATTAGCGGATATAATGTTTTAATACCCAAATATTTAAAATTACAATAAAACGTTTAACGGGTTAAATGCCGGAATTATGACCGTTCCATAAAATATGGCAGACAAAAAACTAATTACACCCGGACGTTGTCAGAGTGCGGTCGGCGTGATTTAGCGCTAACAGTCAAATGGGCTTTTTAGCTCAATTAATACGATAATATTTAAAACCTTTTTTTTAATACAGTTTAATCGACCTTTGTAAAGATATCATTTATCAAAAACCGATTTAGATCTGTAATTATTGTTATAGTAATTAAAATTAT
>JADANM010005346.1:8794440-8829774 GCA_026213755.1 Eurema hecabe
AATGGGTGCGTGATCGTCATACTGATCACTTTGCTTACGCACTGTGCATTTTGGGAAATTTTTATCTATTTTTTACTAGCGACTGGATATGGCTTAGAAGACATGTTTTATAGATATATCTAAAACAACCTCTTAAATCACTTTATCTATTCTAAAAAACCGCATGAAAATCGGTTAAACAGTTTTGAAGTGTTAAGAATACTTAGTTTTATGACTAAAGGACAAACAGAAAAAAGAGACGTTGTTTTATACTATGTAATAATGATGTTACATGAATATAATATTATTATGATTCATGAATAAGCCATATGAATGTAAATTGTCCTAAGCTTTGTTTATATTAAAGTTTTTTTTCAAGTATAAGTTGGTTGTGCTGAACCTTAAGCAGATTGCTTTATCATCTATTACTCTCGATATCTTTAACGAGGCTTCTTACTTGTATAATTTTCTTGCCTCTCAGCCTCTCAGCCTTACTACAGGATTTTAAAATAATCAAACGAATCATATCCGAATAAAAACTAGTTTTCCAGCAAACTATGAAGTTACATAGTAAGCAATACAATCTACGAATCGCTTGTACCGGCATATTTGTATTGCGTAAGCAGTTTCCGTAACATTCAGTTGGAAACAGCGGCAATTCGCTCTAATAGGCAAACTCAACAGATCAGAAACACTAAGGTTTTGCTGATAGCAGATTCTATGTTTCGATAATGCTTAACTTTACTCGTAGAAAAGATATTTAGTTTTGTTCTATTATGCTTCTTGATAACCGCCATCAGATTCTCGAAAAGTGTTAAAAAAATTTTAAACAATGTTCTGGATAATATTTGAAACTATTTGACTAAGTATAAAGACCCAAAACAAAAGTTCATTCTTGTGAGTATTTTAGACCTCGAAAATAAAATCACGGTCAAATATTAATTATTCAAGAAGGCTGAATAAAGTAAGATTTTTGAATTGTGACAGTTCAAAAGTATTACAACTATGAAACCGGGTTGGAAAGCATTTGCTATAGAGAAGAACCGGCAAGAAGCTCTGAAAGTATGAAATTGAAATTTTACTAATACTTTATATATAAAAAGGAAAAATAAATCAAAACTCGGCCAGCACAGTAGGTAAAGGTCCTCAGACGGCATTTCTTGTTAGAAGTTGAATGAGTTTTTTGCGGCGACCGCGCGAATGTCAATTAGCGCCGAAACTCCGGACGGGGCCGACACGACGCTGTTTACACGACGTGAATGGGAAATATTCTCCGGAAGTTGAACCGTATAACGATATTATTACTTCGGTATAGCACTTAAGATAAATTAAGAAATTTGGACTGAATACTATTCTAATACTATTATAACATAACACTTTTTTTTCATGAGGAATTGTACACGCATGCCTACCGTCCCGGGGGTGACAGAGTAGGTTATGTCGGACTCAAACCGACTAAAACCTCACGGTGTTCCACTGTTCCACGTTTAGACGGGGTCATGGGTGCTCTGGCGGACTCTTCCGCAAAATTATAACACATTGCGTTAACTTACATTGTATTAGGAGGATAAAGAATATTTTTTTTGCTTAGCAAATACATCAGTTCAAATTCAAACAATACGGACTCACATTTTAACAACCACCTCCGCCTAATTGCAGCGTCTTCAAACTAAAAAGAAAAAATAAATTTGCTTCGCACAAAGTAATACCTATTTTCATTTAGTATACCTATAGAAATGATTTAATCGTTATTTTATAATTTTGAAGTCGGTACCAAGTAATTGCTACAACAATCTATACATCATACAATATAGATTTAACCAAACAAACAGTGATGGTTTTACTTATATAGTTTTATTGACAACTTAATAAACGAAAAAACTGTACTATGTTAATTGTAGCTTAATAATATTTTCCAAAACAAATGAACAACAAAACGCGTGTTCTGAAAGCACATTCATTGTCTTACAAGCAAAGGCCCGCTTCCATTCACATTCAACAAGGCAGAAAATTAAGTTATAGCTCGATACCAAAGCCTTTTATAGACGAACAGAAATCGGGCGCTCTATGTACAGAGTACAGACAGCAGAAAAAGTAAAAATGGAAATGCTCTAACGATTTGCGGTTGACGGTACCTATACCTTAACTTTGAAGCTAAGTTATAAATGGTGTTTAGGAATTTTAAATTTGAAAAATATACTGTTATAACATAAGTATACTTATAAATAAAATAATATTATAATTTACATTTGAATGCGGTATTAACCGCTTCGTCCTTATAAAAGCAGTTAAGACCAGTGTATTTAAACATAATATAATATATAAAGAATATATTATTTTTGTACCTAAATAACAGTAATTAAAAGTATGTTATTTGTAACTAAAAATATAAACAGATGCTTTCAGCTTCGCACTATAAATGCAAGATTTCGAGTTCACGTGGCACTATGGAAGGGCGGCCGAAAAGTGCAAAGGCAGCGTATTATCGCTAACGAAGCGAGGGGCCCGTCCAGCGAGGTGCAATAAGAGGATCTGCGCGATTGCTCTAAGTCAGCGACTTTTGGCGGCGACTGTACACTTAAGAAAAGTCTTTTGTAACGTTTTTTTTATGCCGGGACAGTGGTTTCAACTCAATAATCGAAATCTAATGTTTTACAGGAGTAAAATATGTAGCAGTGCCTTGAACTAAACGACAGAGCAATCTATAATTAGTTTTCATCAGATTCTGATTGGACCAAAAAGCTCACTCTTTAGAGTTGGAAAATTGTGTCCTTTAGTCATTTATTAAAAAAAATGTTAAGATCCTGGATGGGGTAGGTGAGCTATCACCTCCATCGTCTTTACACCAGCATCATCAGTTTTGATCACCAATCAGATTGTTCAGTTAAAACGTAAAATATATATCAACAGACAGTAACCATTCCATATATCACACTTTAAGAAGTAGGTACTCTAAGCGCGTTTTGACTGCTAATTATGTATTATGTAAATATTGCATAAAATATGTATAGATACGCTGTTGCATTCGATTACATCTGTTAAGTCGTTAGTTGTTAAATAAATAAATAATACAACTCAAAGTTGACCCATCGCTTACACTTGTACCACACCCTAACCAACACGCTTCATCTCCTCAATTACATCACGTAAAATAAAAGGAAATTGTATTAAATTATAAGTCCTTGTTTCCAACTGGATTTAACGGTTTGAATAAATCCCGGCCCCTAATTAGTGGATATTCCAAGATGGCGGACGTCATGACATCTGACGTGACGTTAAAATCAAGTCGGGTCTGATGACGTCATTAATTTGTCACTTGATGGCTTCAAGGTGTTTAAGGATCTTTATAATGATGAGGATAAATGTATGGAGAAAGTGATGTCAATCATAAAAATAAGAAATGTTCTTGAATGAATCTTTGATAATAAATCGATGAATTTAACGATTCTTGACTTAATATTTAAGACTAAACATTATTCAAAATATCTGGGCAAGGTGGATAATGTATCAGATTGCGCATTTCTTTTAGGTATAATATAATAAGGAACCAGAAATATAATTTTAATGCAGGTTTTGGTTTCATTAAGAACTACCTGGATCCTAAATATATATAATTACCAGTCACTACGCACTTTGACTATGGCATACACGTTTAATATATAATACGGGCAATTTTTCTATTTTCCATGTATTTCTAGAATATTCTAATTGACGAACTCAATAACCCTTAAAAGACGAGATCCTATCAAAACCATTTCAAAAGCGTTTATATACGACTGTACCTTTTAGCCTATTAGGGCAAAAATAGCTCTAAAGTAAAATGGTATAACGTCGAATTTCGCGAAACAGTTACTAAGGTATGCGATACACGCGTAGTGAATTTTTCCTAGCCTGTTAACCTTGGTCCCATAGATGGTGTTCCTCGTTTACATACAAATTACAAACGTGTGATAGAATTTTGAAACGATATCTGAAAATGAAAGCTGGCGCTAAGAGGGTTCGTGCGGTTTAGTGTTTGGTAAACTTAAAAAATTTCGCGAAGTTTGCCTCTATAATAAATTATGTAAAATTAAGCAAAAATAAACCGATTTATGATACGTTTATGATAAGGTCGAATTGAGAAACCTCACCCTTTTTTAAAGTCGGTTAAAAGTAACATTAATATTTTTGTTCATCAAAGTTTTGTATTTATAATTTTAGAACATTTATGAAAAATTAAGCAATTGGAAAATGTCAATTTTTGATACAGAGAATAGTTTCTTGTGTTTATAACGCAGGAGCTTCATCAGAAGGAGAAGTATGATAAGAATGACGTCATCGCTGCTGACGTCACTAAATTCAAGATCAATATTCCTATAAAATTTTCAAAGCAACCTCGCAATAAGGAGTATATAAAGTATCTGGGCAGCGTAAGTAATGTTGTCTTGGAGAGGTTTGCACTGTTCAAAAGCTCTGAAACTGAATTCAAGTAAATAAATATTGAATTAAGATACATCAAAATAAGTTAATAGGTAAGAATCGATTAATTAATTAATCTTAAAATCATTTTTTGTCCATTGCCCATATATTGCATAATTTAGAATTTTCTGTTTGTGTTTAAAAATGTACATATAAAATACGTGTAGCCGCGGTTCGGAGGCTATTTAAATAAATAGCAAGTCAGCAGCACGTTGGCGCGAATCCAATCACCTAATTCTAGTTCTGCGCTGCGCCAAGATATATCGCACGCTGCAATCAAATGCAGCTACTTCTTTATTTTTATATTTACATTAAAGCTTATGCTGAGTGACCATCCTTAGTTTTTAATTTTAAATTTTTTTATTGTAAAACCAGATAAACCAACCTCGTTCAAGTTTTCAAATATTGTATTGGCAAGGTATGTATTTTTTTCTACTTAAAGTGCTAGAATGTGTCTAAAAGTAATGCCGTCTGTAATAAGATGTAATTTTTTAACACTTTTTGTGGAAGAGTGGTTTCAACCTGTTCTTGTTCCCGGTTTTACCCCTTTAAAGTATAAAATAATATAAGCCGTTGGAAGCTATCTATATACACCCGAAATGCGTGTGATATGAAAGCCTTATAGACCTTTTACTGTTTGTTCGAAAACTAATCTGATATAAATTATTCCGTTTTAAGTACGCAGCAAGATTTAATATGTTAACCAAAAGATTGCTACTGGTACAACTATATAACCAAATCTTTATACACCTTCATTTTCTAACTAAAATAAAACCATAAAATCTAAGATATTTTGATATTAAACACCAAACTCTAGACCTGGCTTTCAGAAGTTGGGCGATAAATTTGATACTAAGTATATTGCGGGAATTTTACAGCTAAAATAATGTTTCCAGTCGCAAACTTCGTGTTTTTCGAGTAATGAAACTGTAGACTATGAATTTTAATAGTTTAAGGTAAGACTTCTTTAATGGTGTGGTAAATGAGCGTTTGTGTGGGATTATGGCGTGTCTGAGCTTGCTATACTGTGTAGCTTTTTGACAATAACTTTGAATTTGTTAGCTGAATCTATAATCTATATCTATAACCGAGAATCAGTAAGGACTAAAATTTTTTTCATGGTCAACACTTCATTTATTTTCTTGAAAATCGTATTTCTACAAAGCGGTTTAGGTGATTTTTTAAAAAGAGAAAATTATGTTTATTTCTGCCTTTTTTATAGTTACATCAAAATTATATTATTCTGAGTTACAAAATCACAAGAAAGACAAGCTTCATTATAATAAAAACAGTTCTTATTTTCCCCATAACCACGCGAGCCCAACCATAGATCCCAACTTGTTCACTATAAGTCAGACTTTCTAGATTCTAGAATCTTCCTACAGCGGTCATATAACTAAAAATGCCGGTTGAAAACCAAAGGGACATCTCATCGACATTGGATTAAAAACTCTCCCCAGAACTTTCAGAACTAAGTATACAAGCGACCCGCCCCGGCTTTGCATATATTATACATGTGTACATAACAGCCTTCCTCTTAAATCATTCTATCTATAAAAAAACACATGAGAATCGGTTGCGTAGTTTTTAAGATACATACATAGGTTTACAGGGACAATGAAACGAGTTCGTTTTATACTATATACTGATGTAGATATATTTCTTTACATTTGCAGTATAGGCAGAGTTACCTTCAAAAGTAAGGAAGGCATAGCGATTAAGAGTTAAAGAAGGCTGTAAATAATGGTAGCCGTAGTAATTATAAACATATCCACAACACTTATAAATCGTCTAATATAAAAAAAAACTATAGATTCTGAGTACTCAAATGTGGGCTACATTTTATATCAATAAAAATAAATATATTTGACAAAGTAGATGTAAATATAATATCTAGAAAGTTCTGGAATGTTCAGCTTCATGCCCGCCACAAATGCGAAGTCTAGCTGGATGGGCCGGTTGATAATAATCAAGGGGACAATGTCGCGTCGACGCCGGATTAAAAACTTTCCCCTGGGCGGTGCAAACTATGACGATACGGCGTTTTGGTTATAAAATATTAGACTAATACAAGAAAACTTTTATTATAGAAGTTACTAAAACACTGGCACATTATTTTAAACCTGTTAAACAAAATAAAAGATTAGGAAAAGTTTATTATACTGATTTACGTTTAGATGAAACAAGATAAAGTAAAAAAACTAAAACCCAACTACGACAAAAAACGACGCTGAAAAAGTATAAAAGTACCCCATGAATACAGGTAAAGTCAAAAGCAAATGCTAGTAATATATATATATATATTCGAAATGTACAAGTGAAGCGCTTTAAAATGATACCAAACACGGCATATCTAGCTTAACTTTATTTTTTTACTCTGTATATTTTGTCCGCTAGAGGGCGCCACATTGAATTTGGTGAAAATCTATATAGCCTATAACCAGCGGACAATTAAGACGCTTCTAATGATATGTCATTTGTCGAATTCTGATTAGTGGTTTAGAAGTTATGAGGGAACAGATGAACATACATACATACATACATAGCCTGTCAAAATCATAACCCTCCTTTGGCTTTGCCGTAGTCGGGTAAAAACTCAGATATTTTAAAGTCGTGACCTTCAGCCATGTATCGCTTATTACAAATATTATAATCAATGTGAAAGTAAGGATGTTGAAAGCGACCATCATGACATTTTCTTAACATATCCTAGAAGGTATCAAAATTAACATAGGCTAATTTTCCTTAATAATTAATTTGATGCGAGAGAAGTTGCTTAAAAAGCTAGTTTATTTATATATTTGCAATTGAAGCACATAGAAACATGTAGCCTTACTTCATCCATCTATCAGTGAAGACAAGTCTACTGGTAGCGTCCGCCCGTGCCTCGACACTACGATAACAAAGGACGCTTGAATCATTTTCGACTTTGCGACGCGCAGCTGATCCAACGTTTCGATTTGAAGCTCTTTTTGCGTCCTGTTTTATTACAGCATTTGTATTGTGCCGATATTCGCATCGATGGTCATGATTGATTACTGACTACACATACATACATACATCTGTACTCGTCTATATACGGTACTAGCTGTAGCTCGTGACTTCGTTCCTGTTGATTTGTTTTTCCATTATTTCTTCGCTCCTATTAGTCGCAGCGTGATGCTATGTAGCCTCAAGCCTTCCTCGATAAATTATCTATTCAATAAAAAGAAATTTTCAATTCGAACTAGTAGTTCCTGAGATTAGCGCGTTCAAACAAACAAACAAATAAACAAACAAACTCTTCAGCTTTATATATTAGTATAGATATAGAATAGATACTAGTCATTATTATAGATATATCAAGCTAATATTGTTGATATTTAATAACTATATTTGTAATGACTAAATTTAGGATGAATGGTATACTATGCTAATATAATCGTCAGTGTACGGGCGAAACTGCGGGATGCCGCTAGTCTATTTTATTTCGTTTATACCATATTTAAATTCATTTTATCACACTAGTAGTGTTGGTTTGTCATGTATGAAGTTTAAATCAATTCTAATTAAACTTGCAAAAAAATGCATTATAAATTTAATAACATGTAATATGTTAAAGGTAACATATAATATAATTACTATAAAGGCTACAGTAAGCGTATCAACTATATTAAACACAAGACCCTCATTAGTTTTGGACGGTTGTCCTGAAATGTTGCACAAATTGGACCGCATCACACGTCGACTCAACTCGTTACAATACTATTGAATAGTCGATTGACATATTTAGTGAATGGGGGAAAACGGGGTATTACGGTTTGTATGTCCTAGTTATAATAACGTCTATTTGTGTGATTAAAATAATATCTCGTAATAACCACCAATGATAAAAAAAGATATAAGCAATTTGTTGTGTTTTAATTAATTGTACTTAATAGTTTGTTTAAAAGTTTAAATCATTGTTATATACTTATAAAGGGAGACGTCTAAATAACCTAAGTAGAATATTGCCAACAAATTTTCTTTTCTTAAAATTCCTTAGAGTAGTGTTGGCCCAAATTCGATGGGTCATCGTGACTAGCAACAACTCACATTGCCTGCCTAATGCCTATAGAGCTCTATAAAACAACCTTTTCACCGGGCAATCACACTTTATTCCAACGTGGACCCGAAATTCAGGCCCCAAGATCTCAGTCACGTCTGACAAATGGCCATTCTTCAAAACTTTTTTATATCATTCCGCAACAGGAATTCAAATTGAAATGTCATCGTGACGTCACGTTGGCAAAAAAGCGCTTACAGCGTTGCAGAGGGCTAGAATTTCGGGCTATATACGTCCAATATATCTCTTACTTGTTACGTGTTTAGGAAGAAAGGATTTAGTTAGATAGCGTCCTATTACGTCCTATACCTAGTACCTTTATTTTTCTAACTAAAGTATTTTTACCTTAATACATATGTATAATAATATAATATATAATAATAAATGCGAGCGAAGCCGGGGCGGGTCGCTAAAGAAGGGCTGTAGACCTAAATACCGTAGCATCTATAATAAAGGAATTCAAATAAAAATGTCATCGTGACGTAACGTTAGCAAAACAGCGATGCGTAAAGCGAATTGAATCGAGGATCTATAAGCTATAAGCGCAGCTTGCAGCGCCGCGCAGCGCATAATCGTTTTTTAATGAAAAGATTAGTGCGCTTTCGAGTGCTATTGTCGCTGGAAGCAACGGGTCGCGGAATTTTCCAATTTAGTGCCTCGGGGCGGGTGCTAATAGCTAAATTATGCTTTTGTTCTTTTAAGCGTAACTTTCGGCCTGGTGAGTTTCAATGCTCTCTGATTTGTTTATAAATTTGACTAATTTTTAAATCGTTATACCATCACATTCCCTTCTACATAAAATATTCATCACATCATTCAATTATTTATTATGAACATAATATATCAAATGTAGGTAATGCTTTCTGTATTATAAACGAGAAATCAATTATATTTTGTCATGTATTTTGTTCAATAGCTTTGTGTGTATAATTATACTGTAAATAATTAAATAAAAAATGCACTCTGAAAGTGTTATTAGCCAAAGGTTAATAGATACATAGACACACGTTAAAACAGTAAGCTAAAAGCAGAAGCATTTTGAAAAACTCAATAGCTTACAGCTATTAAATATAATTTAATTTTCCTATATTGGAGGTGTTTTAATAGAATTTTATAGTTTCTTGCGCTAACGTGATTAATAATTCCAGATACGAGCCAGCGAGTTTAAATTTATCTCGACCGCGGAGTTTTAATAAAATAGTTTTGCTATGCATATTAAACGTATAGATTTTTTTTGGAATTGCTGCATTAATATTGATGTAACTTTTACAATGAGTTTCAATATGCCCCTGGGAAGTTATTGGCCAGTTCGCAACGGTGTTGTATCAATTATGCTACATACAGTATCAATTTTGAATTGTCATACAAAACTATTGTCTTTCGTATAGGTATGTATGTTGTTAAACTGACGGGTATTCTACGTCACGCAAAATTATCTAGTCAGAGATATAATGACGTTTACTGTGCTTAGTAATAAATCCTCACCTCTTCTGGATGTTCTTTGTATTCTCGTTATTTTAATTATATACTGTGTTAAAAGTTTAAGTTTAAATAAAATATTAAAACTTTAAATGTAGCACATAAATTTTATATGTAAAATATATTTACAAAAAAAATGTATTACCTTTTCACATTCTTATATATTATATATTCTTTATTCAACAACAACCCTTATCAAGATTATAAGAAACTTCGTAACAACAAAGAACACATCTGAATTTCTTTAGCCGTTTAACATTTGAACTTCTTAAAACAAACAAAAAGTATATTCTGTAGGCATCTCATCACCTAATGCAGCCTTACAAAGGGAATTTAAGACAAAAGCGGCCATCCCTCGACATTCGACCGATTTCCTTAATTAAAAATGTCTCACTATTCAACAAAGCCTTTACAAATTAAGACGAGACTTTTGTCTTGCCTTGACTGTTAAATTAAAACAAATTGATTTATTTGTTTTGGATATAGCTCTTAGTATTTCATAATAACTCAAACTGAGTTTTCTTGACGTCTTATCATGGTTGTAGTATTAATAAAACTATGATGAAATATTAATAAGACCTTAGGTACAAACCACTTGGTTTTTGGAAAGACAAATTCTGCCTAAAAGATCTCAACTATAATTATAACAGTCTATACTCGTATAATAAACTGGTTCTTATGCTATCACAGTCATAGATGCTTTTTAAATATATAATAAAAACATTTAAACAAAAGCTTTTCGTAAAAACGTTTGTCTTACGCATTCAAAACCTATACATACATACATAAAAAAATATTTTACTCAGTTTTTTTAATTACTCGACTGTCTGGCTTTATAATTGTACTGTTAGGGTCTTATTACCTACGTCTCTAGGGCTGGGAGAGCTAAGGGCGAGTACACACGAAGAGTCCCAAGTGAAGTTACTATTTAATCTTAAATAGTATTATAAACGCAAAAGCTTCCTACAATGTGTTGATTGGCTACTTATTCGCAGAGAAAAATCAGTGAATATGGAATTTCCATTCTTTCTCTGTGTCATACATCCTTACTTTTTTTTAAGATTTATTCAATAAGTTTGCATTTATTTGAAGCTCAGTTGTACACAGTACACTATAGTTGACATAAGATATTAGAGTGAGAGAGAAATATATGACATATTAAAAAATAACTATATCACGGCGTAGACTACTTATTTACATTGTTTGGTTAACACTAGTTCCAACAATTTGAATAACGGAGGTAGTACTAACTACGACAATACAAGAAAGTGATAAAAGTTTTAAAAACGCCGCGTTTCGCCCGCCCGTGAACAACCCCAACATAAACACTAGAAAATTAAAGTAGCCACAAGCTGTTCTATTGTTTGTGTTTTATTAAAAATATAGTGTTCAGTTCCCGCATTCGTATGGAACTTGGTAAGAAATATGGCCGGCTATGAGTCAGTTAATACAATTATTGGTCAACTGTAATCATAGACGGCATATTAACTACAGTATTGCAAATTTAGTGTATCGCAATGAATATATTTATAGAATTTAACATTCGTGTTGGAAAATATTATATTTTGTAGATATGTTATAATAAATAAGCCAGGAAATAGCATAGCATAATTTATCTTACATATAAATTGTGTTTTTTCTTATATTTATATGAAGCATATTATATGCAACGCACCTATATTTTGTCTTCTTATGAATACTGCGTCCTCCTCAAGGAGATGAAGGCTATGTGTTAATCTCGTGAAATTGTACCACTATGGATTACCTAAAGCCCACCGGTGTTCCTCCGTGCACCTTAGTCTCGCGAGGACGCCACATAATATTTCTGCCTACCGATCGTTCGCTCAGTTTAAAAAGCTACATGTTTATCCTAAATTTAATAAAGAATTAAATAAACAGTTCCTAGCATCGGTCACTTCTTAAAATTATGTTTTAAAACCTTCGCATGCTACAGACTATAAGGTTTGCCGTTACGTTATTTTGAAATTTTCGCAATTGCTTTAGTGTGCGCACATTTCTGATTCCACTCTAGTTCAATCTGAGAGCGCACTAAAAATCTTTAGTATCCCTTCCAATCAGGACCAATATTTGCTACAAAAATTTAAAAAAGAGATGGAAGGTAAGCCTCTCTTCTACCGTACATTGTAATCCATTTAATATTAAATCAGTGTGTAGTTAAATATTAAACTCAGCGTGTACCGTGTAGTACAGTCCCCTCTGCGGTCGCTCGAGAGTGGAGGGTGACACTCGTCTGAATGGCTATATAAATAACGGCACGTGTGTGCGTTTCATTATTTACGCGTGTGTGTGTATTCTTTTTGTTAAGTGGTTTATTATGGAATTAATTACGAGTAAGGAGATAATTAATATGTCTTCAGTGTATTTATGGGAATCATTTGTCAAGAGTTTAGTACGTTTGTTATGTAAAATATGATGGCGATAATATTTAATATTTTTCTAAAAGCCTAAGCCGTCTAAGGGTACTCCTACAAAAACTACTAGACTGATTTCTTAGTCCTATAAAAATAGAAGCAAAATAATTAACATGAATGTTAAAGCCTTATTAACCTAAAATTATGAATAAACCAATTCACATTAGCCATAGCTAGTTATAAATTTAATCAAACAACATAATAACGAAACAAATCTCGCTACAATCGTTCGTTCACAATCGCGTGGAACGAATGCAAACATACGTCACAACTCCACCGGAATTATCACTTGTAAACTTCAAACACTCAGAGTGACGTCACGATAACGTCAAAGTCACTCCAACGCGGGATAATAATAAGTTCCCGAGAGCCCTTCAGTCGCAGTTCCCCCGGCACTTGTGTAGATCTTTTAATGTTTAGTGGTAAAGATGGCGAAAGTAATGTACCTATAGTGTCGGAATGTGACTTTAATCCTAATTTCTTAAAACGTGAGGTCACTTTGAAATGTCAGGTTGTTTATAGAAAGATGTTTACGTAGAAAATATATAAAATATATGGAAGTTTTGAAAAAATTCGCGTCCACAGAAGTGATTATTTGACCTTTGACTTAGAGTGAGAAAGGTGCCAATAAGAGGCCAGATAGACTGACGCTACAAAGCGGTTTACCCTCAAAGAAAATCCAAATATAGAGTATAATGTATATGTGGATTTTCTTTTCAATTTATTAGGAACCTTTATTTTTTGTATGCTACAGAACTTAACAGATCAAGAAGTAAAATAGATCAAGTTTAAGTGAAACTTAGACCAAGTAATAACTTAAACGCCAACTTAAGTACTTTGTATTGTCTTAAAGACACTTCGACAGGTCGAAACGATTACTTTGAATTTCGTTAGGAGATTCAAATTGTGAAAATACGCGATTCAATAATTTATAAATTCTAATCTCAGTTATTATAATATATTTGAATTTAAAGCCACATACGTCTTTATTCAACTAGGTTACATATAGTTTGAATTGAATCGTCATTGTATTAGAAACTAGTTGTGCCCCGCGGTTTTACCCGTCCTGTTCCCGTTCCCGGAACAATACCGGGATGCAAAATATCCTATATATTAATTCAAGGTATCACCTATCTACATACCAAATTTTAACAAAATCGGTCAAGCCGTTTTTGCGTGAACTCAGTGTATCAACAAATAGTCCCATATGTATTGTTATTTAATGTATTTTGTATGTATAAGTTAATTT
This sequence comes from Eurema hecabe, assembly GCA_026213755.1. Classification (NCBI taxonomy): domain Eukaryota; kingdom Metazoa; phylum Arthropoda; class Insecta; order Lepidoptera; family Pieridae; genus Terias; species Terias hecabe. Next base: position 8,808,122 of record JADANM010005346.1, read on the forward strand.
ATATGAAAGAATATTATTGTGGTAACTTCAACTAGTGCGTGATCGTTTATAATTGGACCATTCGTAACTTAACAGAATCCGTAACCTAAGTTAGTGCTTAACAGCGGTCAAGTTCGCAAGTTATATCGTTTCAAAGCTCAAGCTGCTAGTGTCTAGTGATACCGTAATAGTTTAGCAGTTAAGTTGTTCTTATAACTTTAACTTATTGGGAAGCTGTTTTGGTTTAAGTTTTTATGTATTTTGCATGTTAGTTTTGATACGAGTTTTTTGAATGTGAATTTCTGTTATGATTTATGATTTTTCTTCGCTATTCCTAAGATGATGTGGAGGTTTAAAATAAAATGTATTAAAATTTTAATTAGACTATAAACTACTAACTATTACTTTGTCGACTAAAATAGCATATGTTTGTTATAGGTACCGTCAGCAAAAAAATCTAGACTTGTATATAAACAGTGAAATCGTCAGTGTATCAAACAGTTCGGGCGGCTGGTTATAACATCAGAACAGTGATTGGAGGCGACCAATCAAAATTAAATGACTCTCGTTACACCGATGTTTGATACATCGCTATCATTTTGTTTTGATGGAACGTTTTATGAATATACCTGACATGTTTTTATAACCGACGGTGATAACTCACGTTTAGAGTTCCGTGTTTGAAAATGAAAAACGCAATTTTTTCATTAGAATGATTTATATTAAAAAAAATCTTTACAATTTTAGCTTTGAAGCAAACTTATATCTTTGACGACCGCTTGGCGCAGTGGTAGCACAATTGCTTTCTGCGCGAAGGGTCGTGGGTTCGATCCCCACACCGGAAAAATATATTTGTAATTTACATTCGTATTTTTCTGGGGTCTGGGTGTTGCTATGTATTGTATGTATGTATTTACAAAAGAAAAGTATGTGTACGTAATTTATTCCGTTATCTACTTGTCATAACACAATATTCTGATTAGCTTGGAACTAGATGGCGCTGTATATAAATAACTAAAACAATATGACATACGACTTTGAGGGAATATTATAGGGCCATGTCTCATGTATTTAGAATTATTCCCATTGACCGATTGAAAATAGACAAGGCAGTTGTTTTATACTTTGATTGTCATAAGAAAATATTAAGATTATCATATTGTTTGTAATGTTTTTAGTGTTATCATACTTTTGCATTCGAATAACTTAGATAAGACTATGTACAGAACCCTAGCGCGAGTCCAACTCTCATTTGGTTTGTTTTTAATGCTGGTATTGAGTTTCGGTTCCAATGTGTATATTTTTTGTTTGCATGTCATGCTAAACAAATGAATTTGGTACGGTCATACAAACCCCAGGAAAGATCACCGACTCTTAGTTCTTACTTCTTTATTTTCATTAAAAAAATGAATGAGATATCGTTGTAAGAAAATAGCTATATTTAACATATAAAGAGATTCTGTAAAATATTTTACTACTTATAAAACCTTTATAGAGTTTAAAATACTAATATTATTATATATTTCCTTTTTCTCTCCCTTCCTTTGAGAATCCTTCCTTATCCTTTTTGGCTACAATTCTTTAAATAAAGAAAACATCTACAAAATTGGGAGCGACCAAAAACAGGATGTGTAGTCGTGACGCTCACAATAGCTCACGGATATAAGCAACGGGAACTAGTTTGGATTACGAACGGCCCGGCTGCGTAAACGGGCGGTTTCAGAGCGTTTATTGTTTAAAAAATAACTAATAATAATACTAAAGCTAATTACTAAATAAATGAAAAGCGTTTTAAAAACGTTTTTTAAAATAATGTGATTAAAAGTTAAAATTATTTATTTAGTTTTTATTCATCATGAATGAGTAAAAGTGAAAGTTTCAAAGAAGCCTTTGAAATCTTAAGTAATTACAAATGATAATAAATAGATCACTTTTTGATGAACACATCTAGTTCAAACAATTTATAAAATCAATTCAACGAAATCTTTCTTTGTGTTATGAATTAGCCTGGGCATAATGTATGTATCTAAATTGGATACTGCTATATTCTTAATATAAAATAACACTAAAAATTATAAGTTTAAAGATTGATTAAAATAACCAAACCAAATAAAATACTAAAAATCGATCATCATTATCTTTGTTATTTTATCCCTTATTCACAGTAATATCGATAGATTTTAGATATTCTCGCAACGAACAAAACTCTACTTAGCCCATTACAACGACGCGTTCCAAACGCCCGTCCACCCGTCCCCGCATCCTCGTTTGTGTTGCCACTCGCAATTAAGCCGGCTGAGTGGCAAGGATTGTCGCGCCAAGTGAAAAAAACCTTTATAGTAACCACCGGGGATGTTCTGAATGGATCGCGTGCGATTACCTCATTTCAGCGTCGAGTGTCGTGCTCCTGAACGAGACTTGTATGCGATTAGTTCACCCAAGTACATGGGAGAATCCTGTTTCAAATTGTTTGAAACTTTTTTAAGTGTTTCACTATTTGTATCACGAGGAACCGGAAAAACGAACCGTTACTATGAGTTAATGATTCATTAATGGTCGTTCAATCAATTGTGAAGCTAGACTGGAACATACATAAACAAACATTATCTTTCTGGCTTTATCATTATCGGATAAAACTGCTACGAGCCTTCTCTGCCCTTGAGCTACGAGACAATAAACATTTATTTAGAAACTTACTTAAAATGTCTTACGAAAATCATTATGATAAAAAAGGGTTTTCGAACTATTTTGATACTGTTAGTATTACCATAGAACATTGTCTGAAATAGTTTAATTGTTTGTTATTCGACAGATTTTAAAAGAACTTTAACGAAATCTAAACATTACTCTCATAAATTAAATTACTTGCTTCCTATACTTTATAAAACCGCATCTGAGATTTTTAAATACTTGCGAAGGCGAGTCTCGGTCGCTTTTACTTGGAGCTGGGAAACTTTGAAAGCTTTTTATAGTAATTGTGAGGAGTCCAAGTAATCGGATTGGCACTGCGCCGGTAATTAAACACTAATATTGGACGTCTTGATATCTTTTTAGTCTTTGCTTGTGCAGTTTCTTTACCGAGCTGTCCTATCACTTTTGTTACGGAACGTCGGTTATTTTTGCTTCATAATTTTTAGAGATTTGCTTTATATTTTTAACCTACATCAAAGAGGTTTCAATTCGAACGTACATGAATATCATGTAGGTTACAATGATGGTGGGAAACGGATTTATATCAAAGGAATTATTTAATAAATTACCAGCTTTACTTAGCGTATTCATCTGCGTTAATCCCGCATATTATTCCCATACAAGCTTTAATCTTTAAACTATTTTTATCGCGATATTAGGGTCAAGACTATGTCTTTACTAAAATTTCATCAATATTTGATTAATGGGTTAGGCGTGATAGGGCATAATATGACGATGTGTGTTTGTGATTTCACATAGTTATTTATAATAAGCTATCGCCTCTGCAAAGACTGTGACCAGTTTAAAAACCTCACGAATGCGTTGCGGTCCTTTAACCATTAATGTAAAAACAATTTACTATAATATACTAATTTTATTTTAATCCCCTAATCTCATGAGACATTGTCAATACATTGTAACGAACGCACCCTTTAAATTCAGTCGAGTAGAATAATTCGATAATTCACCACTATTTCTACGTAATTATAGGAGGTTTTAATTTTTACTATTGTTAGAGAATAAGGGGTGTACTCGTATTATATACAACATTTATACTTATGTAATAGGTATACCTGTACTGAACAGACCGGAGACCGACTGGGTTGGTACCCCCACAGTGACTGACATTCTACCGCCTGAACAGTGATGTGAAAATGTCACTGTGCTCCGGTCTGAAGGGCACTGTAGCCAGCGAGATTACTGGGCTAATGAGTCTTAACATCTTATGACTCAAAGTGGGCAGCGTCGGTGTAGTGCACCCCTGCCCGGAGCAAAGTTCTGGGTAGCACTGCTTTGGCTATGGGCTGGCGTTACTCTTACCATCAGGAGTGCGTCCAGCTCGTCTCCCCTCTTCATATTATAAAAAAATCTTATTTACAAGATGAAAGATTGCAGTATTTTATTTGAATATCCATTTAAGTTTAAAAAATATATTATTATGAAGACGGAGTTTCTTTTGTGAGTACATGTAGAACCTACACACAAAAAAAATAATTGAAAATTTTTATCGTATTTATCTAGTATGTGAATACAATTTTTATAGTACAAGAACCAACATGAGATAGAAGATAAAGATCTTATGAAAGATGTAGACTAAATAAAGCCTATACATAGTCTACTGCGACAGACCAAAAACCAGAACCGCAGAAGAAGCAAAATGCTTATCTCTATATAATAAGTTAATTTAAATAAATGTAATTTAAGACCAGCTGCTTTAATAGTTTATGTAGATTTGTATGAATGTTTCATCTCTTTCTATCGCCTCGATGTAAAGGACATCTATTAAAAGATTTAAAGGTAAAATTGTTTTTTTTTATTTTACCAAAACAATTCCAAAATCTGAACATTTTACAATAAAGGTATGTATGTCCTTATTTTTCTCGGATTAGAATATGAAAAATATCCCGGGCTAGAGGCGTGATTCGTGAGTAATTCCCTCCCTGAGTGCATTTACATTTATATGAGGAACTGAGATCAGGCCCACGGATTTACTTAGGGGCCGGACAAGATTCCACTAACGATTGGAAATGGAATAAATATTGCATTTTGGAGAGAGTTTTATTTTGCGTATTCCGTCTTAATTGTTTTTATGACTTTCAATTTATATTAACTTATTACCTATGTATACTATACTATGTGTTGTGCCTCTTTTAAAGAATAGGACTCATGTATTTATTATGAAATTTGTTAACAATAAAACATTTTTACAATTATTAAATGAAAGTGTATTTAACAAGTCTTAAATATTCCCCTTGTAAGGAGTGTCATAACTATTGTTTGTTATAATATGAAAACAAACAGTAGAACTTACGATGAAAATGACAGAATAAAAACTCGTCTAATATATTTTCCTTGTTTTATTTATTTAAAACTCTTTATTGTGTAATATAGGATGACAACAGGACATAAATAAAAAAGACAACCTTATTGCAAAATAACAATCGGTGCCAAGCAACTTTAAAGTGTATTCTGGTGAATATTTTATGTTATAAAAATTCCCTATAATTTTTCCCAACTTCGTCAAAGCACTACCTCATCTTCCTAGCTGCATAGTTCAGTCACTCGTATCAAAGTGTTATTTATTGTTTAATAAAGGGGACAGTCTAAGACAATCCATAATCTTCCCCTCTGAATTAATGAATCGTTCGAATCAAGAAGGCAATATGAAAGAAGACAACCCCTGCGGAGAATAATCGAGCCATGATTGAAATTATTAGTTCCACGATCGTATATTTGACACAAGGTTCCTAGCTTCGAAATAATAATAATAAATCCTATTATTTCCAAAGATCTCTTATTAAAAATATACAATTGATTGTTTGTAAAATATTACTAGAAATAGTTTAGGTTAGGCCTATACTCATAAAGGATATAAATGTAGGAATAACATAATGCGTTAAAAATCTTGAGAAAAATCATCTCATCATCAATCATCAATTTTGTCGGCATTATGATATAAATAATATATTGCTTTCTTATCACTATGTTTATTTTTAATAAAAAGGTAGGTAAAATAAAGTTATGATATATTTATTAAGACTTTTACAAAATTTAACAAAACTTTTCTAGTTGTATATTATTTTAAGAATAAAAAACTGGGCCCTGTTTTTAAGTAAAACTTCAAGGCACATCTAGTAATAAAATATGCAATTAACTATTTTAAATATATGAATACAAAGACTTATCATTATAATATTTTGTCAAACAATGTAAGCGCTGCAGTACCAAAGTTATCTCCCAAATGTTTGCGGAGCGAGCGCGGGCGAAAATTTAAACAGTATTTGAACAGAAATCTCTCGCTTACAAGTTTATAGTTGAGATGGGCTTATGTCGAATAAGGACTTGTTGTTTTTAACTTTTTATCCGTTCAGTTATCTTAGTTAAGACAAGTTAAAGTTAACGTGAAAGACATTTGAGATTACGTTAAAATATTGTTTACTGTCTTTCAGATATTGCGTAGATTTTAAAATTAGCTAAAAATAATAATAATATCGTTTTTGAATAGATGAATTTGCATACAGCATCACGAATTTGAAATTATATCTAAATTTGATATTTAAATTATTATTATTTTTTTTAATTTTTCAAAAGCCTTTAGGTTTCAACGCCGTTATCTTCAAAACTACAGAAAGAATTGTTTTCAAAGATTATAATACATTATCGTATACAAAAGTAAACATCATTCATTTTTGAAATCAGTTGAAAATCTTCATCAACCTCATATCACAACCTCGTACATCAAACGTCAAAATGGCGGATAATGTAATGGCTTACGAAGACGTTTTAATCAAAACTGAAAGCCCTTAACGAAGTCCGCTTGTCAAAGAATATCCACAAACGTATGGACGAATGAAAATTTTAATAAACACCAAAACACGCTTATAACAAACCAGCTTTCCATAATAACTCGTACTCCATGTTATTAAGGTTCAAAATCACTTGATCGATCCTAACAATGCAAGTACCCCGAAGGTCTCGAACAATAGGAAAATGACCCGCTCTTTATATGGCCTAATGAAGTTTTTGTCCAGAAAATTATACCGCGAAATTTTAATTTTCACCCATTATTTATATATGTATGGGCCCAATTTGACGACAAAAGATCTCTGGGATTCGGCTTGGAAAGTCGTGATTCTGTTTTGGGTTGTAATATTAATTGATGTGTGTTTTGTTTGTATTTAAATGCTTTTACGAAGAATAACGACCAAAAAAGCATAATAAAGGTATAAATCGAGACGTAACTTTATCCTTTTCCCCTAACTTTTTCAGAACAGAACTATAGTAACCATTTTCAAGTTTAAAAATACCAAATAGACAACAAATACAAACGAACGCCAGTTTCTTAAAAAAAAACCCATGTCAAATATAAGTATAATTTTTATCTTTACCCAACTAAATAACCCTATTAAATCGCCATAGTTTTACAAAAAAATATTGTACCACCAGCTCGGAAAGCAGTTTCTACAGATAAGAACCGACAATAAACATTTATAGACTTTGCTCTTTGAATTAAAAAATTGTTAAAAATAGCAACAACAAACAAATTACAATATTATTTCATAAAAAGGGTCCCTGACCTGCGAGCGCTCAACAATATACAAAACGTTTTTGTCTTCAATATATTTGTTTATAAATACAAGTTTATTATGTTAACAAAAATATTTACTTTATTTTATGTAGTACTAAAGATATTTCTGTTAACGAATTAAAAGTTTTAACGGTTTGTTATAGTAACTTTCTATTGTTTTGATAACCGGTTATCATTATCAAATGACAAATAACGCTTAGTAACAGTGTATTAGAAACATCAGTCTGCGACACATCGGAGATTAATGGCGAAGCTAATTGCAGCTAGCCATATGTGAGATAGTTTATAGACCCGAATGGCATTTAGCTAGTTGTGCCCTGTGGCTTTATACGCATGGTCTAAAGGAAAATCTCTCTTGACTAAACTATGGATTTCTAATATTTATGTCCTAAGAAAAAACCTATGAATCTTTAAATATTCGTCAAAGAATTCGGTCTGAAATGGTACCTAGTTTTTCTATTGTAGATAATAAGTACTTATTTATTTATATAATATATATTATATTTACGTTTAAATTTGTACGCATACAAGTGTGTGTGTGTCTATATGTGTGTGTGTCAATTTTTCTTACGAATACTGACTCATGTGATACAAGCAATAATTTCTTTCTTTGTTATATTATGGCATTAGCGTCTAGCTTTTTGCCAACGTCAATGTAATAAGAGGCAACGTGGCCAAGATAAAAGTCGATATGAGTAAAGCAAAATCGTCATCAAGTCGAGTCAGTCAGTCGTTTCGTTCTGCTCTTCGTAAACTGATAGTGAACTTTACGAAGAACCTCGACGAATCTTGGAGCAATCGGAACGGCGCTACTATGCGCTCTCAAATGAATTCTTCATTTCTTGGAGACTTATTAGCTAATTTACTGCATGATTCACTACACAATCAAACATTAAATCACTTTATGCACCAAAAAAGGAATATTCAATCGAGATTACAACTGGACGCGGGAAGATTCCCGCCAAAACTCAAAGCAATAATTTAAAGACTGTCAAAGTCCCGCCTCAGTGTTACCAGCAGGAAACTTTTCAGTTTCTGCTTAAGTATGGCAACTCAAATGGCAGATCGCTTGAAACAGCAGTGTATCACAAACGTCAGTCAATGGCAACACTGAGATTTATGGCGATGCTAATTACGACGGGCAATATGTGTTACTTTATGGAGATGAGTAAAACTGAACGCATTTTATAGACTGGTTTTTAGCTTCTATTTTATGATTTTTTAGGAACCTACTTACTTCTTTAGATATTGATATAGAATTGGTTATGCATAAATTATTATACGCTTAATTGTTTTATAATAAAGCTTTCGTTTTTATAGTAATAATACTAAAAATACGTACGTATTAAATAAATGTTTTTATAAACTATATATAATATTATATTATATTTAGCGCTTCATTTTTAACATGAAATGTAATTTATCTATAAACATTGAAAAGGACTAGAATATTCAGTTAATAGCAGTTATTTAAAATGTGCCAGTAAAGAATTTCCGAACGTGTCTTAACGATTGTCGCGTAGCCGCGCGCTTTCTCAACGTCGTTTCTGAACGCGCGCCAATGTGTCATCCGCCATCTTGAATCGGAATTGCCGCCTTTTTTACTTTTTTCAGGTCATTGGTTCATTATAGGTTAAAAGAACAAATGCGTTATCGAAAACGTATTTAGAATCACTTATGTGTAATGTAAATAATAAACATTTTAATGTAATGTGAAGGTTTTTTAGTAAAATGGATTTTATAAAATATGAACGTGGTTATGATATACGTGAATAATGAATGATATATTGCACTCATTTTAAAAGGAACAAACCTAAAACATCTTTATAATATTCCTACAGATTTACATATCTTAACGAATTAATATCCTAAAATGTTTGAAACTCAAGATATGGGTATTATACCCAAAACAATTCAAGTTCCAAAGACATTATAATATATTGTTTCTATTTAATAAGCGAAATAGGCTTTATTCCAATTGAATAAGGACGTTACGAATGGCGATGTCTTTGAGAATATATTACGAATTATTTATTCAGGTTCGAATTAACATATCAAGAATGTGCTGAAATTTTGCGAGAGATGTTTCAAAGGATGCGGTGTTAAATTAGTTGTATTTTTTAAAATAAAGGTCTGTTGTGGCCGAAAGCCGCATGATGGTAAGTGAACACCTCCACCTACGAACTGTTGCAAAGCAAAGTACTTTAGAGGCGTTACTGGCCTTTAAGAAATAAAAAAGGAATGTTTATTATAAAGCAAGATAGGAGAAGAAAAAATGGGCCTACGGTGGACCTACTTACTGCTGGGAAATTCAGCCTAACGGCATAGCTCTACTAAAAAATTTACGTAACATTTTACATAGACTAAGATATAGTTGTTACATATTAGCATAAAATATTGTTTAAGATAGAAGACACTAGTCTATAATAATATCTTAAACTATTTATGGACATAAATATTAGGTGCAATCTCTGAACTGATTTTTGATAGGTCTTTCATAAATAGGAACTCACATTATACTCATATTATCTTACACCTTTTTTATATGATTTGATTTAAAAGTACATTCTATTTTTTATTACAATAGTTAGTTAATTATTTGTTTTCCATAAACTGCTTTTAGCTAAACGCGATTTATGCATTACAACGGGAGTCGGTACACGCTATATTCAAATAAAAATGCGTTAATTACACTTTATGATATTTTGATTCAAAATATAATATGATTTTTCAAATCATAATAAGTTTTTTTTGTGTTTTAAAAGAAGGATACGACAATCTTTATACGTGTCCTTAACATTTTAGTGCTTAAAATATTTAGCTTGCAGAAGTTTTTTAATGAGTAAAATTTATTACAAAGTAAGTATTAGAAGTTAACACACATTTTGATTTTGTCAATCTGGTACCTCTTCACGATTACTTTAGTGTGAATTTCTAAGAAAAACTTTTTTAATTCTAGTAGGTTATTTAAAATCAGTTAAAAAATATTTTTTATATGATTCAATATTATTAGTTATATTATACCGTTATACTCTTAGTATTTAAAGATGTCTTGACGTTTCTTTCGTGTTAATGGAACCGCTTAATACTTACTTATATAGGCATCTCTCTCTATCATTTTCTTTTCTTCCTGTATTCCGTTCTCTTCTTTTCTTTTCCTATCGTGACGATTATTTAAACTTCCAAAATAAAATATACTAAATTTATATTGCCACCTCAAAAGCTTTGAACATCTGCACTCTCCCATCCAGTTCTTAGGTGCGGTTCGCACAAATTGAACTTCGTTGTCTAGCGTACCTCATTGCTAATACAGTATACAGACCCACTGTGTTCGGCGCCTTAAATAATATATCACTTGGTTTCAATTAAGGCATTGTACTCGTTACAGGGATCGGTTAGTGCGAGTGTGAATGTGGGATTATTTGGCCCACTAGCCTTTTTGTAGCACAACTAATAATAGAAGTTAATAGACTTAAGTGAGTAGAAAATTATTATTCCTATGTTTAGTTATTAAAATATGGTACCTACTTGACAGTTTGAAATGTAGATAAATGATAGTGTACACACGCTAGAGTATTTTATTAGATTTACAAAAAGATATAATCGTATAGGTAAGTTATCTGTAAATATACCTACTTCATTGGGTAGGTTACTAAATTGATTTCGCTTTTCAGAAATAAAAATAAATACACATTCCAGCAATAAGTACGTACCGATCAGACAATTTCCAACTTTAAAGAACATTAACATTTGCAAATTGATTGTATGCTATTACAATATTAAATTGAAATTATATAGCCACTACTGAACTATTACAAGAGGAATCGGAAATATCAATTAATTCATTCAAGAATATATAAATTCTAAATAAAAGAAATGTTCGCAATAAAGCTCCACCGTCTAACATTATTAAAAGCGACCGTAAGGTATGACGTTTAAAATAATTACACCAAAAATATGAGGAGTAGCTTAAAAATCGCTTAGTGAGGTAGCTTTGAGCGTTCAATGAGAGATTCCGACAATTCCGCAGAGCTGAACATTTCTCCTGGAGATGTAAAAATACGTCGCGAAGCGTTGTAACTCTGGCCTATGGCAATAGGAGGAGCGAAATGACATTTTAAATTGTACGGATTATTTTTTTTAGAGCGAGAGGTACTGTTGATTGAAGACAATTAAAAGGTTTGTAGCGACCGCTATTCATGCGCCAAGTCTGAATCGCGCTTACGATATTTTTCCGAGACTTAGCATATATACAACTTCTCGACATCGAACCATCGGGGCCTAACGGCCGGCCAGTCAGTGGTTAGACTGGTCGAGGATCCTCCCTTTGGTTCAGAGGAAGGTTACATCCTCCTTCCTTCCCACAGGTTCACGCTTGTTTTTGATATAGCCACAGCACCTAAATACCATGCTACTGAACAAAGTATATATGTAACGGATATCTGACATGATATCTTAGAGGGCATCTTTGCTTAGGATCAGGTGAGATTGTCAGCATATCCATCGTACCATTTTTTCATGTCTTTTTTTCCTTTTTATTAAATATATCAGGCCCATAACCCATTCAATAGTTTATTAACTTCCAAAATACTTAATAATACGGTGGTCCCTAAACATCACTTTCAATCATTACAAGATATATTTTTACTCTGCTTTTCGCGGACACATAAAAATTAATAATAACTGAACAGCTTGTAGCCCAGACCAAACCCGAACACCGGATAAATTATCCGCCTTCTTGCTTTTGAATTATTGAAATAATCCGCTTGTATGGAGCCGAGTTAATGACCTTTCATAAATACCCGTATAAATTAGAAAATGCAGGTAAATGTTGGAATCCTCTCATTTTACAATTTAATGGACGAATAAATTTTTTTTTCAGAGAGTCTCTTTGCGAAGGTACCTCAGCGTTATTCACAAAGTCGAATACAAAAGATACCCTATAATAGGCCTATACTACAATTTGAAAATTTTGTGATAATTTTTATTTACAGTTTATTCTTAACAACCGTTTTAAAAATTCATAGCTACATACATATGTTTTATTATGATTTTTAACAATTCTTTAGCAGGCTAAGAAAAGTTGATATAATTAATAAGCTATTTAAAAAAAATTACTAACAATACAATCTAGTTTTAAGCTTGGTACATGTGGTACATGATAACTCAGTCTTCATAAAAATGCATTAAATTGATATAGTTTATAAATGTACTTTCAAACCCACGATCTTATACCACAACTGGACCCAATAGTGAAAAGTAGATGCCTTGAGCAAGACGAAATAAATTAAGTCATATCTTGTTTACCGTACCTTAGTAAGTAGACATCACTTATAAGGCAAAACAAAACATTTACCAAACAACAAAACGCCCCATCAACTCCAACGTCACAAAACCAACAATCCAAAACATAAAAACATACTCCAAACAACGTTCCGCACTATTTGTCTCCAAGCACATCTTAACAAGTGTCTGAAATATAACGCACATCAACCACGTCGTGGACAATTGTCGGACAGTCCCAGGGCTATGGATGGGACTGTCCGGAGATCGTAAATCATGTGGACTCCAATAAACAAGAACGACAAATCGTCTATCGAGAATCGAGATACAATTATTTGTCACGAGTGCACAATCTAGAAATTTCGTTTGATTTTTACATAAAGATATTTTTTTTTTTATTATTAACATTATTTTACATGAATTCCTTAGTATTGTCTTATTTAGTTACTTATTACCAATAATATATTATATTAAGAGAATTGTAATTAACAGTTGTCTTAATAAATTACGTGTTACTAATAATATACATTATTATTTTTTGATACATCTGGAGATATTTGTACCTAGTTTTTTAAGCATATATGTGTAATACATACTTATTTAAGCACTAAAAAGATAAAAACATTGAAGTCTAGAATATGTATGCAAAATGGTAATATTGGTCTTTGTAAGTAAGCACAACATAGTTTTGCATGGGTGGGATTAAATATTTATATCAAGTTCCGTTACTTTTAAAACATACAAGACTAGTGTCCCACCCCAGCTGCGCTTGGGGAATGCGGCATATTCACCCCAAGACACCCAAACTATAAAATAGTTCTATCTATTGGAGAAAGCAGCGAAAAATATAACGCGGCCCAACTTAAAGTCAAAGTCAAAGTCAAAAGTATCTTTATTCAATTAGGCTACATAAAGTAACACTTTTGAATCGTCATGGTATTACAAAACATTTACCACCGGTTCGGAAGGCAGTTTCTACAGAGAAGATCTCATTTATTCATCTTATATGATTCATCTTATTTACTAGACTGTATACCGCAGTCTAGTGGTCAACTTATCTTATGTAGCTTAAAAAGATTTGGCATTTTAAAGTTTCGTCATCCAAAATAAAAACACAAACACACAAATCGCTCAGCTGGTTTTATTTAAACATCACAATTTTCCTAAACCCAAAAAAAGTAAACAAATATAAATTCATGACCGTTCTAACACCACGTTATATATCTCTTAAGTAAGAACAAAATAACATTTCCCATAGAAACAAACAGTTACTTAATTCATTGAATTAGATAAATTGAATCAAAACAAATGAGAGGGGAATATTTCTAACACTAATTAGATTTAATACAGAAGCTTCAAAGCCATTCATTAAGTATAAGAGGCAATGGACGTAAATCTATACTAATATTATAAAGCTGAACAGTTTGTTTGTTTATTTCATTGAACACGCTTATCTCAGAAAATACTGTTTCGAATTGAAAAAAAAGGCTTGGTATCCCATTTATCGAAGGAGCGAAACATAAAGGAAAAAGGTTGCTAAAATGGGGAAAATTACCTATTTATACATTTGTGGCTTACGCTACGTAAACACTTAAATTATCACAATGTATTTAAGACAGAATAAATATTTAATAAATCTAAAACAAACGACGATAGTTCGTGCATCTTCTAAGATCGTTTCGCTAGAATCATTTATTTCTCATTTTAAACTATTATGTTCTTTTAAATAATGTTTAAATATAATAACAGAAATAAGAAGAAGTCGCGAGCAGCAACTAGTTTAAAATATAAAAAGATTTTTCTCCAAACCATTATGTGGTTACCCAACCTACCTAACTCTCAGCTAATACCCAGATCTGACCTGTATGGCTGTAATTCTATCGGAGACCTTCATTACACGCAACCAATCACTTATATAATGTTTCAAACATTAATCACGGACCGTATCAGATAACAAGTTAAAGTTAAGTGTCGGTATACAACTTAGAGTACAGTCTACTATATTATAAGTTGACGAAACATATTCATTATTTCAAATATAATATCAATAGTACAAAATTCCATTACAAAAATTATTACGATATTTTTATTTAAGAAGGAGAATATTTTAAAGCAGTAAACTCGAAAAGACTTCACTAATTCAGCAATGTTTGATATTCATAAAGGTACTAAGAAAACTTAAAAAATTAAAGGATTTTTTCTATTAAGTTTCTACATAAAACAAAGCCACTTTCAATGTCCCTATACCTAGGTATATTATGTATGCTTAAATGACTAAAACTACACAACCGATTCTCATGCGGTTTTTTTAATAGACAGTATAAGGCGCGTCACGAATCTTTAGCGCTGAACGAAACCTGCGCAGAAGTCAAAAATAAGGTATCGAGGTAACGGCGCGGCGCGCGGGACGCGTGATCGTCGGGTGCGCGAGCGTTGATTGGCTGTCCCAGTCGTGTTGTCTTTCTCGCACCAATACATCAGTTACGAGCGCGATTCTACCGATGCGCAGCTATTCTCGTCCAGCGCTAAACATTCGTGAGACGACCTATAATTTAAGAGGGGGGTTTATAATATATGCGAGCAAAGCCGGGGCGGGCGTTAGTAATTTATAAATTGGATCTTGGTTTATACGGGTAAAACCGCGGGTCAAGGGTATAGGCATAGATACCTAACTCTCTCCATAGCGTTTAATTACAACAAGGTCGTTTGAGCCATTCGTGTGGGGATAACAGCCAAATCTTCTCTAATGAAGTTATATGGAAGGAATCTCGACTGTTACGTGAATATGTTGACCGTACTAACATTATTTATATCTGCTGTTAGGAAATTCAGCATTTTAAAGGAGATAAATATACACCTTCATAAACAATCAATGAATGTTTTATTAATTTTAGTGAAAATTTAGACAAAAAACTCACAACAAGATACACAAATTGTAAATTGTTAAAAACATTCTAAGAAACAAGTTCTTCAAATAGTTTAGTAATTTTATTTAAACGAAAAGAATCACGTATTTTATTTCTATTATTATCTGCTTTAATTAGCACATTACACGAGCATATTATAATAGGCGATTGACCTCACTGAATGCCTCACATTCCCATCTAAGTATATATGTATCTAAGTATCCTATATAATATACTATACTAACTTCTCACCAAACAGCGAACTAATTAGAATCTTAAATATTGAACTAAAAAAAGAAATAAACTTTAACTATGTCGATTAATACTACGTTGATTTAAAAGGCATATTTGAAGGACATTTTTTTTTGAAAAATTAATAAAATTCAAAATATTTTTATATAAAGCCACACAAAAAGTCACAAGCTTATAAACTTTAATTAAATATACAATAACACTTTTTTTTAATATTGAGACGTATACTCTCAATAATTAACAATAATAATATATCATATTATAATACTATAGTTTATAACGAGATATATTTATGAAAAGTATGATTTGTCAGTACATAATGTTATATGACGTAATTTCTTAATTTACAACATATTTTAAACTTTCACTATATCGATTGTATGAGACCTTCGATGAATAATGTGATATTCGATGAGTAATTTTTAATAACAATCCAAAAACATTGAAAACCTAAAGCTACTATTACAATAAACAATATTAGAGACTAGTGAAGTACCCTTGTTACCTCAAAATAACCGTTACGCTAAGTAACCGCCAACATCTATCCACAAGCACAGTCGGACTAAATGAATTAGGGCCGTGTAATTCGACCGAAACGGGTTATAAATGAGTCCGCAATCTAGCGGTGTCTAGGATTGCGATTCAGCACCAGCACAAAACCTATTACTTTGATGTGAGCTAGTGTTGGGCCTGTTATCGATAACAGTGAAACGATAATCGTTAGAAACAAAATTTTTGCGTGCTGGGTTTAATTAATAATATTAATAATAAATGATCCCACAATACGTGAAGATTTATTTAAAAGAGTTTTAAGGATTCTTTTTGGCCAAAAAAACTATGACAAGTAGTTTTAGAAGAATTCGATTGTGCGTAAAAACTGTCTAATTACAGCTTGCAAAAATATTATAAGGGTGATTCAGTGAGCTAAATTAATAGATCTGATTGTAGCTTTAAATTTGTAAATTAATTTTAATTATACCTATTTATTTTAGAACTAAACTTTGAATTCCCCGAGTTATATTTTCCTGTATTCAAATTACAACGTGATATTAGTATTAATCCCAATTAACATCAATCGATACTGCAGTAGCACATCACTTGCAAGGTGAAAAGCCCTTAGCCCAGTTGCACCGCACTATGCCTCTCGTCACACCCTCAACTTCTAATACTTTGCCATGCTATCCCGGAGCTCAACGTATCCTGGACATTATCTGGTCTATTCGACGACTAGTGTTAGCTGACCCAGGCTAGTTATACGTACACTTAAAATTTTACACCTCTACTATCTTGTTATGGTCTGTAAAATTGGTAGAATTATTAGCAGACTTATATTGCACATAATTGCGGTTGCTGCTCTAGTTATAACGGAAATGACACAATTTTCCTTTAATACATTGGTATGCACTTTCTATGAATTTATATCTTATATTATCCTTTGGTGGTAGTTAGGGAAACACATCGATGAGAAATATGGGTAAGCTAAAAACAAACTTATGTCTGAATACCTAAACAAAACTCACCCGTTTATTATCTCGAAACTTCAGCCAGCCACTGATGACACTATTATCCACTTCACACAAATCTTCATCCATTTCCCTCCTCATAGGCAGAGGAGATCCACCTGGACTGTCCAGTTCCCGTCTCTTCATCACCGGAGTACATTGCTGGGAGAGCCTTCCCTCATTGACAGCGTCACTACGTCTTCCCAATACAGGAGTGTTGTGACCAGAAATTCCTCCTAAAATACCTCGTCGGTGGAGAAACGGGCTGTCCCATTGTTTCTTCTTGCACTCCGTGTGTGAGCAGAGAGCGTCGAAGTTGGCAAGTTCCACAGAGACCCTGGTCTGCAAGCCACTGGGGTGTGTAGTCAGGATGGTCTGCTTCGCGATGCTGCAGTGACGGTGTTCCTCTCGCCTCTCCATGGCCCCTCGGTTGTTGAGACATCTGGTAACACAAAAGAAACATATATCTTAAACATTTGCTGTAATTAAACTGATACATTTAATTAGCTCAAATTGAAGTGGATATTTCAGATAGCAAAACAAAATCTTCGAAAAAATGTATCATTTACTTTCTTGTGTGTTTTGCTACTATTATTTTTTATAAAGAAATTTATAATGATAAGGATACAGTAATATAATTATAAACCTACTATTCCGTTTAATATGTCTTGGAACCAATTAAATTTAACAATAAATGAATTTCATAGTGAATTATGGTCCAATGCATCCCTTATCTGAAACGAATGGCATCATCAAGTTAATCCTCTGAAGAATGGCTTTCTCGGAGTGTATTCGGTATAATCCCCTCCTCAATAGGGTTAAATAATTTCATTAAGCAGAATCGAAGCTTTTTAACAGCAATTACAAAGATAGCCTGAACATTTTCGGAGTTTAGTTTCGGGCTGCTTTTGTAAAATACTTCTCTTTGCAGAGAGGCATTAGACACTTCTTATTATTTTTTTTATATAATAACTAATAATTTATGTAAAATTCGGTTCGTTCGGTTTTTTTCATGCATGTCTGCATTCACGCAAGAACCTATTTCAAACGATATCTCATTTTTTTAATAGTTATGTTACGGCAGGAAATTGAGTAGCAGTACGTTGAAAAGAACTGCCAAATAAGAAAAGGTGTTTCTGGTCTTTAAAAATGCGAAATTGAAAGGATTTTCGACACATTAATTTAGAAGAGCTTTATCGAGAGATTTTTTTACAAAAAAAAGTTTTAAAACTAAAACAGCAAAACAGAGGCATACTACCTTATTAAAAGAATACGTCCCTGTTGTATTTGAAATAGACTTTTATTATACACCATAGATCGCCAGCCATTTGCAAGGGACCGACTTAATCTTGAAAATGCTTGGTGGAATGTAATTTCACAGAATGACGATTATTAATGAAGTTTGAAATAAAGCCTTCGCTGTTAACGAATAATTATTGTAAGGTAAATTTTAAGAACCGGCTTTAAATATGTTTTTAAGGAAGTATCTCTGTATAAATGAATTTTTGCAATCTTGTAGAAAACTAGCTGTGTCTCGTGGTATTAGCCGTGTTTTTTTATACATAGCTAATTACAATCACAAAATATAATTTGACTTGATATTCATAATATTAAATACCTATATTTTATCATCAATACATATAATAAAAACGTAACGAGTCGCTGTCTGTACATGGAAGATATATGAGAAAAAATATTATAGGAGACCTTTATTAACGCAATAGAACCCAAAACAATGATTTTTTGAATTTTTGTCTGTTTGTCTGTTTGTTTGTGCACGCTAATCTCAGAAACGGCTTATTCTATCTAGATGGAGTTTTCAATTATATATTGTGGTAAGCTTCACTTAACATTTAGTGTTTAATTCATGTCAATCGGTTGATAAATAAAAAAGTTATGGCAATTTAAAGAATCACGTTGAACTTGCTGAACTGAAGTGCTGCCCAACGTCACATTTCTACGCGGGTGAAAGCTAGTCTGTAATATTTTCGTTTCATCCACATATTATAAATCCATGCATACTACCAATTTCTTCATTGGGAAAATTTGCGAGGATGTATGTAAGCACATTTGTTGCTAAATAGATGAATACGTAGAACTTTTGTCCTCGTTTTGACACAGGAACGAAATCCAAGCAAGTAAAAAAGATAGGCACAGTAGGCCAATTAAAAGTGTATCACGAATAGGCATGGAGATGTAGAAAGATTTTCTTTAATAATATTGAGTTCGTATGATTATGACTTTTTCATTCAAGAAAACTACTGCTATTTGCTTTACAATTGAGCCACCATATTTAAGCTACGATTACTTGCCAATTACTCTGCGGCTATATCACAGTTAGCAAATTGCGGTAACGGACAGACAAACTGACAAACAGCCAATCTACCTGCATTATGGTATGCATTATTCATGTCTTGCTTAGCCACTGATAGGGACCTCTGGGCGATTTGCGGAATTACTACGTGTTCTGGAATATTCTGGAAATACGTCCTGGAATTATCTGTTTGGAATAATATTATATGACGTTTTCGTCATACTCGTTCTGGTATAAGACAGTGTTTAATTTAAGTCTAAATAAATTATTACTAAGTTACTCACTTTCGGCAAAACCTAGTAGATTATTTATATATTTTTCCTGGAAATGATAAATTATAATTTTATTTGAATAATAAACAAACTTATCACCGAAAAATGATTCTTTCAAACTATTGGTATCAATGTCTGACGTATTATCAGTCTGACAAATAGAAAAAATAAAAGAGACACATTAACTCTATCGTTTAAGTAAGTCCACACGAGTGCCACAAATGACAGTAATTCCGTAATGGCGGATAACAACGGGGATTGTCAGCAAATTACTGTTTGACAGCGTCACAGCACTTATTGCTTATTCCTTTTGTACGATGATAAGTGGAGGTTTTGGACTATTTGTAATGTAATAAAAATATATTTGAATTTAGTTTTATTTATGATAATGAATAAGAGAAATAATTGCTCTTGATGGAGAAGTGTTTTGTGAATTTTTTTAAACTATAAGTCATGTGTCTCAAGCTCCTGAGAATTCGTAATTAATTGAATGGAAAAGTAATTTCGCCATTGTATAATTTCATATTATAAACAAGTATACTTTAACCGTGAGACTGTAGCAACCAGAAAGTACCATTATTAATGTTCATTTTTGAATCGCGCTCTTGATATTTTTTTTGCTTAGTTATAATCCATATTTCCATACTGATGTAGTATATATATACTGAAGTAGTAATAAAGTAGCTCTGTCTATCTGTCTTTCCATCACGCTAAAACTACTGTACCGATTACAACGAAATTTGGGGAAGGACATAGGCTACTTTTTTATCAACCCCCAAAAGGTTGCGCGATGGGTTGAAACTTTTTTATAATTTTACGCTTTCATGGAGTCGCGGGCAACTGCTAGTATAATATATTATATAGAGCACATGTAAATCACTTCTTGATATTGTCAGTCTCGACTGCGAGGATCCTTTCTATTTCAGAGGAAGGTAACACTTCCTATATTCCACAGTTCCACTATCATCATATAAAATCTTTCTTTCTCATATTATCCCGGGAGCAACCCTAACTATTAGTCGTACGACAAACGTTCTACTGAGGTAAGAAAAATAAAATACTAATCCAGCTATTGACATTGACAAATTGGAAGCGATCAACGGCCTCACTAATTTTGTATAAGCACTTGGGAAGGTTCTACTTGTAATACAAATAATAAAAAAGGTTACAAAAAAGCGTCTGATAATATAATATAAAATTGTTTCATTATTTTCATTAAACACTTTATAGCGAAAAACTAAAAAAAAATCGGAAAAAATAAATTTATTGATTATATGAATTTTCTCTTTATATGTTTATAGTTTAAAAATTAAAAAGTCGCATATATTTTTTCCTATATTCCTAACCTATACTAAAAAAGTCATACGTATATCAAGCTATAAACAATATGTCATCATTCATCATATATCATCTATTATGACTATCATCATTCATATTATACTAATAAATATTGTGGATAGATACATGTATGTCTTATATAATTAACCTCTAATATATGTGAATAGCACTATTATAAGTATTTAAAATCTATCTCAAAAAATATGAGAATAAGTTTTTTATGAACGTTGAATCTACAAAAGCATTATTAATTCGATTGCAACGAATCGATTAATGTGATTTAAAATTTAACTAGTGATATGAATTCGAAGTAAACGATGAATTCGTGTCGCGCGCCGAATCGGTTGTAATCGGATACAATTCGATATTTCGATTACGAATATCGATGCATCGGTACAAGTTAATTGGGTCCGATTGTCTCGATGTTTATGTTCTATCGGATTAACTCATTATAACTGCGCAATTGTTTTACGTAAATTGTTTATTTCCATCGGATTTTTAATTATATTGTTTCGCATTCATTTGGGT
>JADANM010005346.1:8840644-8858106 GCA_026213755.1 Eurema hecabe
GAACATTCAACTGATTAAATATTTTGATTGACGATTTCATTTTGAATGTCTTAACACACTTTTGTTGACGACCGTACCTAATTATTTTGTAAAACCATGACGATTCAGTTCAGTTCAATAGTATTTTTCGACTTTGACTTTGGTCGTTAGGCCCATACATGGTCCTTTAACATGCAACTTTATCTATAGGCGTGGCGCATATTCTAGTAAGTGAACACTTTAGACAAGCGATCGATCGTACATTGCACAGGATTCAAACTTGTTACAATGTCGGTTGGCTAACTTTGTTGTAGCGTACATAAGTAGCAGGTGAGGTCGGGAGGAATTAATTTGTTTAAACGCTGTAACTATGTGTTATGTATTTACTTGGGATTTCAAGGAAACACGCAGATTCCTTGTATCGCTTTTAATGGCCGACAACAACTGCCACACTACAAGTGACGGAAGGTTCACTATGATCTACCCTCATATAACGCACATCCAGATACCCTGCACTATGTTAACTCTTTCCGTCTCTCTCTATATCTCTCTCTTTTCTCTTTATTCTTATGTTATGTTCATAAATTGTTTGTGTGTGCATTTTTGTCGCGTCAGTTTATTTGCAAGTTATTATGCTATGTAGGTTTGGTTGCGTGAAAGATATCGCCGCTAATGAACTTGTCAAAGATCAATCATAAATCATAAATCAATCATAAATTTATGAGTATTTTGCGTAAGTTTATTTTTTATTTTATTTTATTTAATTAAATCAAATACTATTATATTATAAGGTAGATTAAAACCTATGTAAAAAACACGAGTAAAACACCAAAATTTATAATTTTTAATAAATAATTTTTAAGCCGAGTAATCTAACTCTTCACTAAACCAAAACGAACTACCAGGATAACATAACTGAACAGAACATCAGCAATTAATAGACAACTTCTTAGATAGGGGGCCAGCATAACCGATTGCAAGACACACAAAACTAAATCTTCACCGCTCAGGTAAACAGTGGGTTTGATACAAAAACTTTGTTTTGTTCAATTGTTGTTTAGTTGTTTTTGGGGTCGTGATATGTTTGATAGTTCGGGATTTTTATAGGTTTGCACGTACGTACATGTCCCTAGTTTTGCCTTTAGTCATAAATTGTTTATTTAGTAGAGCCATGTTAAATTAAGGGCAGCTCGCTCGGAGTACTAAAAGTAATGGTTTAATAACCCAAATATCATGGCCTTTCATTCGGTAAAAATCACCCATCAATATCTTCCCGAATTACTGAAGCCTATCCTTAATTTTGTTTTGTCATTAAAAGTTTCCTTTGTCCTTATTAAAAGAACCTCCCGTTGCCCACCAACACATAAAAACAGAATACTATACGTTTCCATAATTGAGGGATTTTACCAATATCAATATTAGAACCAAAAAGTATTTGAAGTAGTATGTACTATGTAAGCCAAGCTTTGACCTTCCAACTCCTTTATAATATCAAAACAAACAGAAGAAACCCGCTATCAACGAACGCACACACAAACAGCGATGTCAATAAACCAGCCTATAACTTGACATTTATGACAGCCCTAAACAGCAGTAATTAATTACGGCAAGTGGCTGTTTGCCGAACAAACACACAAACACTGGCAACACACACACAGATGCAATTACACGATAAATCCGGGCTATTGTCAAACACACGTTATTCAATTACGTATAAAATGTCGACCATACTAAAAGTCGGTGCTTATATGGAGAGGTCAATATTGGTTCGAACGTTTTATTCTTACCATTTATGAATATTAACTGGAACACGAACTTTACTTAAAAAACTACTAAAAAGCTTAAAAGAAGTTCTTTTTTTTTCGACAATAATGAAACATTAGAAAATCATTTAAAAATGAAACCAGAAAAATATCTCTAACGGCCAATTACTCATACGCAAATTAAATTAAAGGACGCCTTAAGACTCGTCATATTTACAGAATTGTATGGCGAACTGTCACATCGGACCGGTTTAAGTTGTTTTAAGTTACGTTTCAGTATTCCGGCATAAGTCATTTAAAATCCAAAATTAATTAATACACAAAAATGTGGATATTTATTTTAAGATATAAAAAATATAGACATAAAAAAAAGTAAATGACGAAAAAACCAGCCGAACTAAACGTACCAAATATACGTTTTCGGTCCAAAAACCCCGTCCAAATGCAACGAACAGGCCAGTTTCAACTAACAGTTATTGAATTAAAACAAGTCAGAGGTCCAAATATTGGAGCCAATCGAATGCGAGAATTGAAACAAAACTGTTTCAAACGTTAGCTTTTTCAAATTTGTCCCAGAATATGAAACAGAAAGGGGCTATACATTTCAAAAATTCCTACATTTTTTTCTGTGTAAGACTCTTAATGTTCAACTAACATAAATTCATATATTTTATCTTATTATTATCTAACTAGCTATGACGTGGTGTAACTTGCGGTTTCCTATGGGAATTAATATTAATTTTGAATTTTACCGCAGTAAACCGTATTCTATGTTATGTTAATCCAGTACGTCAGCTAACTCCATACCAAATTTTATTAAAATCGTTCCAGTCCTTAAGACATAAATAATAATTTCTCCTTAAATTATTAAAAGCAAAAATTTGTTTTATTTTTATAATAAAATTTTATAACAATACACTTCTGTTCTCACCCAGAGAAGAGACTTGTCACCTCAAGTTTTTAACTTTCGCGGAAAAGATTGTATAGTTTAAATAACTATTACTTGACATTGACCACTTTTCGTTCAAAAATATTTTACATGTACAAATATTCAACCCTCAAATTCGCAATGATGGTACTTGGTGTCCCATCCAAAGCCTGAGACTTGCCACTAGGAATTGAAATTGTAAGAGACAAATAGACACATAGACAGGCATCCATATTAAAAAACAAAATCGCATTCTTGAGTCTGTCCCTATGTATGCTTAAATTTTTAAAGCTACGTAACCATACGCATAGATGCGTGTAAAACTAGTAGTGAGGGCTAGTTTAGAATATGAGTATTTTTCCTAACAAAACACAACAGCAGCTGAAACAAGCTCCTACATATGAACCACAAAATCGATAAATATACATGAAGGTGACACAAGAATTAGTTCCGACCGACCGACCCGAGTTATTACACGCTTCCAGCCGACTGGCCTGCTAGCGTGGTTAATTGAAAACTGACTTTAACATATTATCTCCCGGAAACAATTAGTACGTGCGAGAGGGTTGCTTGTAGTGATATTGCGATACTGAAGTGGCTGTCATACAGATGGTTTATTTGCCTTGAAAGATTACTTCGATTGGGTTATTAGCTGGCTCATGATTCGAGGCATCGGTGTCGAAAAATATGAATAGGACAATTATGAGCAATTTACTTTAAAAATGTAGTGATGCAACATTCACAAGAATATAACACACTTCTTTCTTTAAGTTTCTTATATTATATTCTAGATCTACGGATCCTTTATTTATATGACATAAAGGACATTTTCCCTAGATTTTCAACTTTAAATGTATTTTTTAAACCTTAACTTTGTCGTCGCAATGGCAAGTTACATAATATTGGATTACTTCACAGTAAAATCTAACCCTTAAATTTCTTTGTCTGTTTTATTTTTTTAAGTTATAATATATAAGAACAAGATTCGAGTTCGAAGTAATATTTATGTAACTTAAGGTCAATAATTTACCCCGTTCAAATCTCCACAAAAATTTCGAAAACACACAAGAAAACACATTCATCACTTTTGCATAGCGTATGATATAAAAACACATCGCACCACACAATAACTCATTCTCTAACAAAAACTACGCAAAACTCGAAACACCTTCGACCTTAGTTCCTATAAAAAATAATAACCCGTAACGAAACACAGTCATGAGTAATGTGACCGCTTAATTCAGCAAAATGTACATTTTTTGTGTTACGGGACGATTCGGGTTTCATCGCACAATTTATGCGGGTGAGGGTTAATTAGGTGTTTCACTCTTTTTGTGACCATTTGTCTTGCTTTTTGTTTTTTAAACTGCGCAAAAGGTTCAGTTTTTTAAGTACGTGAAATATATTGTTTGAATTTATTTTAAGACATATAGCTTTGCTCGCATATACAGTATACTGAAAAACTGCATTGATTTTCATGCGATTTTAACCAAGCAGTAAAATATCTCCAAAAAATATTTTCATATGTGTATGCAGTAAGGTTAAGACCATGCTTCACATACAAAAGCACCACATATTAATAATCCTCCATATAATTAATCCTCCATGGCATCCGTCTATTTGATTGCGAAAATCTCAAAAACTACTTATGTTTTTACCAACATTTAGAATAGCTCCTAAATAAGATTAATATATATTTTAACACCGTAAACACGAGCTATTAGTATGACATAAAACTGTAATTATAATTGTTATTTAATAATTGGTGGATGCTAGGTCTTCCGACTTCTCTATTACAAGCCTTTCAATGTAAAAAGTATTAAAGTATAAATGAACGAAGAAATACAGCGAACCCTCAATAAAAAATATAATTAAACTCTTCAACGTGGTCAAATTACCGAAACAATTAGCGTCTTACAATTAACAATGCAAGGAATTTGTCGCCGGACACCGGACACCGAAGCCGCGCCAGACACGACATTATTGACGGATTCCTGTCCGGCCTACACCTGGCAAATTATATTATGTTCATGGAAATTTAAATACGTTTTAAACGCTACCCTTTACCTGAACAAGTTGTAGTAGTCCACGATAATTATTCTTATTGAGATTTTGTATGTTATAACTTTTTAAAATGTTGTGTACTGTAGTAACGCAAAATAGTTTATTTTTTTTATTATTATGCTAAATAAATATTATCCTTAAAAATCTTATGAACACAAGCTACAACTCAAGAACTACTACATCGATTTCAATTGAATTACTAGTAAACGCGAAAGTCTGTAAAGATATGTACAAGTGTGATTTTATAGATTAATTGATGTTTGTTACTGTATATTATCAAAAATACTGTATTACTTTTGCTGAAAATTACCCCTTTAGATAGTTTATAACCTGTACTAACATATGGGACATTTTTAACCCATTACCGTCCCAAAAACAAAAACTATACGACTAAAATAGCTGACAGCTAAACTTAAATAAAACCTTCCATACAGCGAGCCTACACAGCACAGCAACCGGATCTAATCTATTCACAAAAACGGATCGTAAATAAATAACGTGAATATCGAGTACAGTGTGATCGATCGGCGAGTGCGTGCACTTAATAGATGTGACTACACGCACGGGGGTTGCTTAATTCATATTTACCGACCTCAGGATACGGGACTTGAATGTGAACCACTTGGCTCAGTGGCAGTGCCTTGACGTTTGCGCTGAAGGTTCGAAGTTCGAATCGCTCATTAAGAAGGTAAATGTAATATATAGTAATTGTAATAGTTTTATAGGGACTTCGATGGTGCAAAACGTTATATTGTTTATCTGTTTGGTTTTCATATATCATTATATTGTATAAAACATAGCTTTCTTATGCTAATTTCTATGTATGCTTATCTAAATCTTTGAATGCAACCGATTTTCAGCAATTTTTACATGCATAATATATTCGTGCAAAACAGGGGCTGGTCGCTAATATAATATATAGCTTACATATATAACATATCAAAAAAAATTGTAAATAGGAATATATGTAGTCAAGGTATCCAAAGAATGAAGGTATAACTTCCAACGATAACCTTCAGAATAGATAGCCATGTAGTAATATATAAAAGTTTCAGGGCTAAGAGAATTTCCTAAGGCATTTAGGAACCAATTTCTCAAATGAACCTTTTGGTCCTAATGACCCTCCGATCGATGTTTAGGGTTAGCTATCGGCGTAAAGGAAAGGTCTAAGATACCTGGCAAGTTAATGGATTTTGAATATTTTATGGCGGGTCTTATATTTTTATATAACGTACATACCAATTTCATGACTGCTTTCATGAGATATAGTTACGTAGACTCCAAGTCTATTTAGTTTAATTTCATTTATTTCTTAGATAACTATACTCTTCTAGTGTTATTTCTTTGGCCTTTACGACCAATATATTATATAGATATCATATTATATATCAAAGTAACAGTGGTGGAGCCTACCGGTGGGTTAAAGGCCGAATCGCACTAATGTGGTACGACCTTTTCACAGCAAACCATCATCAAGTAATGGCATTTTATAACAACTTAGCACTTGTTTAACACAGGCCTTCCGATAGGATGTTTCCTGAACCAGAGGCTGAGAAAGTAGAGAAATAAGAGACATTTGTCCTTTTAACATTTTCATATCCCAGTATATTATAATTATATTTTTTCTTTATGTAATAAGTAGTTTTCCTTTTCTTAGCAAGTGATCCTGCTTCTCTTGAGCCAGTCATCACAAAATATATATAGCAATTTAAGTCACGATGAAAAATATTATCACCCTATTAATAAAATTAATCTACATAATTTTGAGTCCTATAAAAGTTTGCCTCCTCAGATAACCTTTTTACTTAGTTTGAGATCTCACAGCTATTTACAGTATTTCCCAGAAAGGTGGAATTTTATAAGAATAATTATAACTTTGTAAGGTACCTTTTATTTAAAAACGGAAACCTTATTTTACTTATATCCAGAGTTTTTTTAATAAAAAGATGTTAAATATCAGGTTAAACTATAAATGTTATATTATAATGGTAGAGGTCGAACTAAAAAATTCAATATTACAAAAATCATCTACCTTCATTTCAGTGACAATATGAAAAACCGAAGTACACTCAACAACAAAAGCATATTCACATTCAAAATCACAAGTCATCTTAACATCTAATTACTCTTTCTTACACGACTGTACTCCGACTATGAATACACGGGCGAAACCGGAAGGCGCATCTAATCAATAATGATAGTACTACATACAAGTTTTTCGTTGAAAAATAAATGTATATTTCCTAAGAAGGCTGCTTTTCGTGAGTTACTAAACCTCTCACGTCCGCCATTACACATGTTGCTCAATGTTAATGCTGTACTTAAAGAAATATTCCGACGAGTCGTGACCCTTTCACTTTTATTGAAGTCGGTTAAATTGATTATTGATTGGTTATTTCTGTATAATACTTTGTAAATAAACGTTGCAATGGGTTAAAAGTATCCAAGATGTTTTTTTATCTACGAAAGTGATCAGATCCGTACACTGGCACACGCGCTACTAAAAATACATATACGTATATATTTCATTTTTGAGTTGATCAAATCGCTCAGAAAAAAGTAGATATAGAATATATTCGAATATTTTTAAACAAGTACAAAATTTTGATACAAAATATCCACCCCGTTTCTCTGTTACCTATGTTTACTATTCAATATAAACTCAAAACCTAGAGCTTCGATTAATGCTTAAAGCTTTTTAAATAAGTAGCTTATCTAGTCTCTTCCTATAGATAAATCTAACACGTTTATCACCAATACAATATAGAGTCATTCTTGATAAAGGTTTTAATTAACATAGCCTCAGTGAAGAAAATAAAAAAAACACTAGGCATTTAATAAGAATAATGTTATTTTTCTTTTCATAATTATTATTAAAATCAGTACCAAAATAAGCCTAGTATAAAGCACCTCTACATAATTTCATATTAACTCTCTAAAGACCCGTCTACATGACTCGTAGCGTATATTGTAGACAGCTACGCAGACCGTAGAAGTGGATCTACGACGTAGTAGCCTATAGCCGTAGTATACTGGTAATATAGAGTTGTTTATTTTATAAGTTAAAGAAGATATGGGCTATACTTTTAAACAGTTTTTTGATAAAGATGTGTGTATAAAATATTCATTTTTTATTGTATGTTTTAGATTTAATTTTATTTAATTATGAGTTATTACTATACTCACACGTTTATAAAGTAATACAACAACCTTCTTAATACACAATGTTCATATTTTAATTACACCCATAATTTAATTAAGAAAATTAATTAATTGTAAAAACATAATATCTCTACCTATAACTCTACCTTAATTATTCAACTGTATTTTTGTATTAAGGTTTTATTCCACGAATTAATTAATAAATATACAAACCAATATCCCATACTCCAAAATAATCACAACACTACACAAAACACAATGTTAACGAACGGTTCACTTCACGCCATACATTGACCAAAAGACGCGAACTTATAAACTTATGTATATGGGTTCGAATTTCGCACTAGTCTTCGAAACTTATATATACCGGGTTCGAGATCAGAACGAATCGACACGTCCGTCCCGCGCGACGTCCCGACGCATACTGACTCTACGAGCTTCCTTAAAGTGCACACGATACGGGAAAAAGCCCGACAAATTCACGTGCTTTGGAAAGAGGACCTTATCATCATTGAATGAAGTACAAAGTACCATGACTATTAATGCCGGAAGAACGCACCAGTTTTCGTTAAGTCTTTTCTACCTTATTAAATAGTTACAAGGTCGAGTTTTCAGTAGAGCCACTAGGGCTTGGAAATTTTTCCGTATAGTCTAAACTCAGCTTAATGTGCGACTGAATTAGATGATGCAGCAACTCTGTGAGTGTGATAGAGAGGGCCATAGGAAGTAACGTCTAGCACGTGGTTCTATGCGGTTGCAGTGCCGTCTACATTGCCGTATTTTTATTTGTACAAAGAGAAATTAATCAAGTTTTTAAGTTTATTTTCCTTGTGTTTAAACTGTCGAGACGAATTCGAATTTAATAACTACTATGATAGACGTTACAAGCCAGTTTTCTTTGCATTGCTGTTTATTAATGGAAATATTACTAAGCAAACATTGGTTTGTGGTAGAGTCTGAGACTCTACAATAAAATGCGACTACGAAATTATATGATACTCACGTAATGAATTAACAAATTATGGGATAAAGTAATTGTTATACATAATAACAATGAAAACAGCGGAAATTTTGAAGAAGAGGAGAACTATAACGTGTAACATGAACTCTTGGCTCTATCTACTTCTTGCTGTGGAGAATGCTCTGACAAGATGCTATGTAATGTCTCTAGTTTTTTATTGAAGTGGCACCAGAGGTAACATATTTTTTATTAGTCTAAGAACACTTTATTTTTACTTATAATTAATATTATTATCCAGATATGTTTTTGTCAGCTCCGAATATAGTGGTCCATCATAACAAATAAGGTACAAGACTCCTTTGACAACTAGAACGTATGAATGTGACGAAATCCTATAATAGGGTCAGTGGACACCGCTCTCACGATCAAAGGTTTTATATAATGATCGACTTGGCTACAGGTTACAGGTTGGTTTTGAGTACATGATTAATAAAAAAATATTTTTATTTAAAATATCGCATTACTTAAGTTTTCGTTTCCTCAGCATTATCGGAACAAATTTACCTACGAAATAACCTATGTAGCCTAAATAACAATGAAATCTTCGTGAATAAAATGCATACATTATTGCCTTAGATTTGCGGTTCTAACCACTGGTAGAACCTAGCTGCGTTGCTGGTGGCTGTTTAGTTTTGTACGAGTCCAATATTTCCCCCCCAAGGATACGCGGTATCCGCAACACGATTTCCCATTGTGAAAAAAAATAAGTTTTTGATTAGATTTTTTATCTATACTAATATTATCAAGATGAAAAGTTTGTGTGTTTGTTATATTGTAAGGGGTAATGTCGGGATCTACTGAACTGACTTTTAAAATTCTTTCACTAATAGAAAGCCACATTATTGCTGAGTGTCATAGGCTATATAAAAAAAACGATTGTTAACATTATGCCCAACGAAGTGGGCACGGGCCCGCTAGTTGCATATATGTAATTTTGTATTTTAATTTAATATATAATTTATATAAAAACAAATAAGAGGATAAATAAATAAATTATCATATGAATAGATAAAGATGAGATTTTGTGTAGTAATAGGGCAAAAATGATCCTATAATGAGGTCAGTGAGTCCGGCTCGAACGATCAAAGGCAATTGGAGGCTCCAATCTGATCCTCTAGCTCATGTGGTTTTGCATGAGAGGATTTGCTTACCGGTAATGAGATATGAGAATCTATGAAGCGTGAAACTTTCGAAAAAAAATTAAAAGAAAAAAATAGTATCAAAGTTTTAACGTAACACAAGAAGTATTACAAAATACATAGACCCCCGACCAAAAAAAACTGAGTAGGTTACATTCCTATCACACTCAAACAAACGACCAGATGATCTTGAAGACCTAAACCGATTTCTACCAAACATAGCTAAGAACATTCTCGATTGACTCGAAAACCTCATTAAAATCGGATCCTCCGTCTGGGAGCCACGATGCCACAGACAAACACATACACATCAAACTTACAACACCCCGTCGTTTTTGCGTCCTGTGTTAAAGAAAAGGAATGATGAAATTTAAAGCTGTAGTTCTAATGTGTATTACATTTTATTTATGCAAAGACTAGATCGTTACTTTTATAATGTATACTTTATTTACATATTAAAGTCTATATATACTTATAAACATACATCTGCGTTTTAAAAACAACAAAATTCACCAATAAAAAACGCAGACTGCATTATAAAGGCTTCCCGAAACAACCTTACTATTTTATGGTATTTGAACATTGCTTTCAAAGCGTCTGCCAACGATACACCCTCCAACCCTTTGGGAAATATCGCTGCTATAAATAAGTTAAGGCTCGCGAAGAAATTGGTGAGTAACGAGTGACATTTATACAGACGAAATTAACTTGACGTTCATGTGATCTCGAAGAGATGATTCGTAGATATTAATATAGATGTATAACGCATAGACTGATAGCCCTTTAATAATTAATCGGTCCACCGTAAGTGAAGACAAAACTCTACATAAAGAAATATACCCTATAAAATTGTGGAAATATTGAAATCAACGGAAAACATACGTCTACATAGGTTATGACATAATTTTAATGCGATGCACTGAGAATTTTAGGAAAAAATATAATCTTTAAATTAAGGTGAATAAGGATACACATATAAATACTACAATTAAGATTATTTTAATGTTTTTACACCAATCGAAGAGAATCGACGACGCAACGTTGACTTAAAAAATGCACTCATTATTGAGTGTATGAAATGTAAGTACCGAAAGTCACATTCCTGCTTCGACTTTCCCTTATCCAATTTTATATTTTCCTTTTTATTATACATAATCTTACAAGTCCAGCAACATATTCTCGATAATATTAAGCTTCTATCACAAGCAGGCTTTTTAGGTACACACACACTTACGCACACAAACACACACAGCCACAACAAACAACACCTCTAGCTAAAACCCCACAAGTCGAGCTTAAACTATGAACTATGAAGTTATTGACTCTTAACAAGCTCAACAAAGTTTGAACAAAAATAACCGATAACCCGCAGACTGCTCCGACCACCGTTTGACAGCGACGTCGAAACTTTGCACGCTGTGATAGCCCTTGCTGATATATTTCTAACAGACTTTTAAAATAATAGCGTAAAGGAAGTGTTGATTCTAATGTTAATATATATAATATATAAATTTCATTTTTAATAAACCGATTTATAATTATGTATAGGTCGCGTAATTTATGTTTAGCGCAGGACGAGAATAGCTGCGCATCGGTAGAATCGCGCGCCGTTACCTCGATACCTTATTTTTTACTTCTGCGCAGGTTTCGTTCAGCACTAAAGATTCGTGACGCGACCTATATATTATCTACGATTAACATTATTTTAAAGAAACAGCGTTTTTTTATAAATTGGCGTATATTTTAAAATACCTACATACAGAGTCAGTCTTCACTGGTAAAAAAATAAAAATACATTTATTACATTAAATACAAAATTTGCATTTGCACAGCTTCCACGGAAGGTTTCCCTGCGTTGCGGAAGACTGGCTCTTTTATAATTATCTGTTGCTTCTAGCACTACTTAACTGGTGCGTATATAATTTTGTAATAAACATTAAAAACATAAAAAAATGACTTTTAAGATGATACCTTTTATTTGTGACTCTTAATTAGAAATGAGCGTTATAATTATCAATAAAAATAAAAGTGGTTCATGTTCTTTAAAGCAGTAAAATAAAATTTACCTTATTCATACAATAATAATACGTCCCAATATAGAGAAAACTTCATTTAAACCAGAGAAGACGGTTTCAACTTTATCCCACGTAGCAATCTATAAAATATATTATAAGAAATATTAAGAACAATTTCAAGAACCTACGCGGGTTATGACGAATACATTCTTCCCAAATTCCTATATCTATAATCCACATATTTCCCTAAACGCGGTCAGCGCATCCAATAACCCACTTAATCCCGATAAGTCTGCTCAGATAAATACCGTTTCGAAAGTAAAACAGCGGTTAATAAATTTGAAAAGTTTCCAATGTAATCAAAAACCGTGAACTCTCAACTTTTACTTTGGTCTGATTAAAATTAATATTAATATGGGATGCGTCGAAGTTTGAGTTTCAAAGAAATTTCATTGACACAAGTTGGGTTACCGGTGTTGGGTTTTATTAATATTGGTAAGCTTCATTTAATAGTTATTATATCCTCATGTAGATCAAAATAATTAAAATTTGAAACAGTGGTTTAAGAAATTATTTTTGAGTGTTAAAGTAAATAGATAAGTTTAAGTCAAATGATAACCTGTTTACACAATATTTATGAAATAGTTATTAATTAATCTATTATTTAAATACAGAGATTGAACTCAACGCACAAAACTTCCAATTTAATTCCTATAATATGAAAATGTTCTAATTACCTCAAGATAACATATTATTTCTCATTCCATTCACGTCATGGCCACGGTCCGCGCTCAATGCTGAACTTTGAACTCTTTACAAATGCTGCCAAAGCCATTATGCTTCAAGCAAACATTTTCCACTGTGTTTTATATAAACTTTAAAAGTTTTAAAGGTTTAAGCTAAATCTCTGTTCAACACCCGACGAGAAAACGGTTTCGATGTGTCCGTGTTATTGTGGCATCATAGCTCGTTACCCGACGAACCGTATCTGACCGATATAGTTCGATTTTTATTATTCATTCTTTTAGTCCAAAATAGCTTGCAAAAGTTATACCTGGACAAACATAAAAAAGCATATATACGGTCGAATTGAGAAACATTCTTCTTTTATTTGAAGTCGGTTAAAAATGTTGATTAATTAAAAAAATAAATAAAAAGCAAACTAATTACACTAACAGCAAATACAGTTTAAGCTAGGCTTTATAACAGTGAATAAACTAACCTAACCAATAACCATGCTTTATGATCTTATGTTCTAAGAAAAGCAATATTTCCTCTGTGTATAATAAACAAGACAGCAATGTGCCTATATCCCGTACGAACTAAATAGTCTGCTGTTACGCACATATGCGAAGCGATTTAAAAGCTAGCATGCCTTTAAATTAAAGTCACTGTCCAAGACAACATTAAGCCTAACCTAAGGTTTTTTCGAATGGGAAAAAACTTTCACAGGTACCCGTATGTCTGAGGAGAGGTGGACAGGCTATGTCGAACAAAAAACTACGTATTTTTATAACATTCAAAGGCAAAGTCAAAACAATATTTATATGTTGGAGCGTCAGAATTAATTGTGATTTTTATTATGATTTCGTTTTATTAATTATAACGAATTAGCTCACCTCACCTCGATGTCGGCATGACGTTTGACAGCTGACAGATCATGTCAAGTAACGGCTGTCACATTGGCAGAGCGCGTGCACTGAACTGAATGAACTCGCTGCGTTACCAACTAAATCGTGATTTATCGTGTTGATTGTTATGGATAAATAAAGACACCGGTAAGATATCTGTATGGATACAATGTATGTATGTGTTGTACATTTTTTTGTACATAAGGTTAAAGTTAAAATATCATGGTTCATGCTCATACATACCCGCTGCGCGTCCCCCCGTGGTACCGCCGGTCGATAACGACCGCATCGCGTGCTGCTGCTCCATTCCTCAGCCGAAATGGACCTGCCCTGTAATATACCTGTAACTTGTGCTAAGGAAAATTTCATAATAAACATTTGACGGCCGCTTGGCGCAAGTGGTAGCGCAACTGCCTTCTCCGACGGTCGTGGGTTCGTCCCTACATTGGACATATACTTTTATATTATTTAGGGGTCTTCATATTAAGTACTATCTATAGTATGAAAAAAATTACGATTAATTGTCGTATCAATACTATCCATATTCACACAAGATAAAGTAAAAAAACTAAAACCCAACTACGACAAAAAACGACGCTGAAAAAGTATAAAAGTACCCCATGAATACAGGTAAAGTCGCAAGCAAATGCTAGTAATATATATATATTCGAAATGTACAAGTGAAGCGCTTTAAAATGATACCAAACACGGCATATCTAGCTTAACTTTATTTTTTAACTCTGTATATTTTGTCCGCTAGAGGGCGCCACATTGAATTTGGTGAAAATCTATATAGCCTATAACCAGCGGACAATTAAGTCGCTTCTAATGATATGTCATTTGTCGAATTCTGATTAGTGGTTTAGAAGTTACGAGGGAACAGATGAACATACATACATACATACATACATACATAGCCTGTCAAAATCATAACCCTCCTTTGGCTTTGCCGTAGTCGGGTAAAAATAAACGGCTTAGTTTTGTAAACTATATGTTATATTGACATCTAGTCCCAAACCATCAATCATCCTGTAGTATTATTACCATTATAAGCACACTTATAAATGTGTATAATGTATATACATTTTTAGTTTTACTTAAAGTGCGCTGCGTCATGATTAATAGTTATGTCAATTTATTACTATTTTACAATTGGCCAAAATAAAAAAAAATATTTAAAACAAACAAACCATTAAAATCGTATAAAACTGTGACAAAAACTTATCGCGTGTAAATAACACAATTAAACACTATTCAAATTAACAATCCCATTGAAATCGTTACGAGCTTTTAATGTGTTTATAATTATACTCGTTTCATATTCTCTGCTAATATTGTAACAATAGTTCTTTAAAATATATATGACAACAGTCCAAACTATCTTAAAAGTAAAATACCACAATGGTTTTATTGGTGTTGCCTGTATTAAAAAAACTGCTACTTATTATGTTGCTTTATCATTGTATAGTATAAAACAAAGTCGTAGTAAACGGTTTTTTAAATAGATAAGGTGATTCAGAAGGCAGGTTTATATTTATAATACACGCGTGCGAAGCCAAAGCTGGTCGCTAGGTTTTTTTTCATACTATAGGCTTTAATTGTTAGTGAAGTGAACATCATCATCTCGGAAATATATCAGACTTGAGAGTTTCAGTTAATCAACTCCTTAGTTTAAATGAGATTTTGTATGTTCTAACGTAGAAAGTTGTATCCTCAATCAGATGATGAGAACTTCGACCTTGAAATTTAAGTATTTACTATAAGACTTTAGTACGAAATATAATCCAGTTAGCCTGCTTGTACATGTACAAAACAATTGAATCAATTGTAAAACTTGCTCACACCGACTGTAAATCTCAATTCACGGCTTGGCGACACTCCAGGGTTAAACCCAGCTATCCACTTGTGTAGCAGATATACGACGTATAGCATGGGTCAGAGATTACAGTGAACCTATTATGTATGACTTTGTTTCCTATAATTATGTGTACTACTATAGTATTTCATATAAAATAGGGGCAAACGAGCAGGCAACCTGATGAAAAGTGCTCATCACCGCCCATTTAAAGAACAACCCGCAAACTTTGTCATGGAGTGTGGTAAATATATAATCTGTGTAAAAGCACATAATGCTTTCTCTTTCTAATGATGTCTGCTTCACGATGATGGGTCTGTACTGTGCTAATTAAAATTATAATTGAAAATAAATACTTAATAAAAGATGACCGTCATTTATAAAACTAATTCAACATTATCATCTAGTGAAGTTTAATACGATTCTTCTCTGATGAAGCTAATTCTGTAAAGTAACTTTTAAAGTTTTAATCCTAAGATTAGCGCCTCGAACATGTATTTTCCTATTTGAAATAAATAACTTAAGATGATAAAACTTTAGCTTAGCTCGTACTGGAAGGCAAGATTAATAAAAATTGGATGAACATCTTACAAAAACGAGAACGCGCAATGTCTCTGTGTTCAATTGAGACCAAAAGTGGACGAAACCCGATTGAATTTGCTGCAATTTTATGACAAAGCATCGATTCAAAATTATTTAAAAAATAAGTCCTACTTCTACTGCTATAGTTACTATCAGGCTGAATAGAATTATTTTATACGTACCACAATTATTCGTTTTGCTAATTACTATTTTAAACTTATACATAATACGTGTAATAGTTTTACTAACTCACTAGGTGATTAAATATTATTGGAAGGTACGTATTTCTAAATTATTATATATAAATTTTGTAAATATCAAATGAAATAAATAACTCATGAGCTTATTGTTCAATAAATTATTTATGGCAACTGCTGTACATCGTGATAACGCCCGGTGAAACCGATTTGTTAATATTATTGTTACATATATATCATATCACCCAACGATACAGTAGCTATGTACAAAGAAGAAAGACTATACAATCAGTTCAGTAACTATCTATATGATGGAAACATTACAACACAGACCATTAAAAATTGCAAATCACAGATAATCATAGCTAATTTCACACTACCCTTCGTTAAACAAACACTGGTTATAATGAAAAGTTTCAAATTTCGAACGTCAAGCGTCAGTCATGATTCGTCACGCGACGCGAGCGGACGCGCCATATTAAACGGGGAACTTATTAAATCGTTTGAAATGACATGGGGCGACACGTGCTCCTATCCTCATATTGAAATGCGATACATGAACAGAAACAGATGATTGTCTGTTTCAATTGATATTTTTATACGACATTTTCTATACGAATCTAAGATTTATTTATCTCTACCGAATATTTTATCTATGAATATAGTATTTCCAATTTTATATAAATATGAAATTCATACGTTTATTTGGACAGATTGAGTAGAAACCAATTAAGAAACAGACAGGTATGATTACGAAGAAAATATGAATCAATTTATTCATAATAATATTATGTCTAAGAAGAGTCTAAAAAGTGTCCTTGACCTCAAACCGCTGCTGTAAGACGGAACACATAGTTTTGGTCTGTAGAGATCATTATAATAACCCATGCTTGTCTTCCCTCTATACAAATGAAAAAAAAATGATATTAATATCAAAAAGGGCATAACCTACAAAAGTATTTAATAATGCAATAAGATGATTAATGTGTTACATTTGACCCAATTTTAAAATACTTGGCAGCTCCGTGATGAATGGTAGCAATATATCTGATGTCGAAAAATAGCTTTTGTGGTTCGAGAAATGGGAACGTTGTAATATATTTCAATTTCAATATACACTTAGGAA
>JADANM010005346.1:8858206-8897849 GCA_026213755.1 Eurema hecabe
GACTAGACTTAAATGTTTTATATAAAATTATAAGCATAGTAGTAGCTCCTATTGTGATTATTGTAGAGTGATTCAGAACAGTGCCATAGAAAATATTTTAGTTTTTCATAAAGATAAAGGCAGCAACAAATTTGCTGCGCCGTTGATGGGGTACTATCCTTTTGATGATCTTGCAGTCAAGAGTCAGTAGTCTTCAAAGATGTAATTGCCGGTACCTAAGCCAAATTCGCAAATTATTTGCGGGGAGGCCGTTGCTTCCCTCAAGATGAACCTGTAGCAACGAACTACTGATAACGCGCTGAGTTTTTATTATAGGTTATAGGTCGAACCATAGATAATTAATTTAACCATGGATAGTTTAGATAATTTATATATAATAACTTTTCACAATTTTCTTAAGTACATCGAACATTGACTTATTTAGTGAACCAGCAAACTGCGAGTTCACTATATTAAACCCACAATACACTCTAAACCAGAACCCCTAAGGCAGAATTTCGCAAAGATCTTCAAATTGTCTAGTTAGCATTTCTGGCATTCAATGAATGATCTCATTTGTTCGTAGTTCGGAGCTAGCCAAATTATAATGGAATCCCGTTATATTCAATGTCAGTTAGAGCAGACTACATTACAATATATTCGTGTATTCTTTTGTAATGAATTTCTTAAATATAATATGACTACGGCACTTCAATGCACAAGATAATATGTTCAAATCTGAAAGATTCTACTAAAACTGAAAAATGTTTCGACTTTAACTGAGAAAATAGGACTAGTATGTTAAATGTTTCTTCTTCATGGATGCTATAATCTGATAAGACAGAATTAATAAATACAGTTGAAATGAGAACGTCCTTATTTTTTAAATCGGTAGGAAACTTATTTTGGTAAGAAACTGTTCCTTTCTGTTAACTCATACTCATTATAAATAGAACTTAGTTATGAATTAGGAAAATATATTGTTATTATATAAATTCGGAACTTCTTCGAACCTTTTTCCTGAACCTTTGTAGACAAAGCCGCGGTGCCATGCTAGCTATACGTTGAATAACTTGAATGTTTTGTCTACAACAAATAACATCAACTCACCTCTGACGGGCGGCCGCTGTCCATTCGCGCTTGTCTAGTTCAATTCATCACCGATCTACGGTTGTGTGGAACAAAGATGTTATTATCTTTATATATTTTAGTCTCTTAATCAAGATCTTTGGTATTTGCGACAATGATGAATATACATTCAGACAGACTTTAGATTTAAACTCTTCATTCAGAAAAGCCGTCTAATGACACAAAATATATCTACCATAAATACGTATACTTTACCTTGCACTTTTTTAATCCTCTTTCCTAAATCCTTCACTTGGAGTAATTTCGTTGTTTAAATATAACTAGAAAATGCACATCGTTGTACTAAATAAAATTATAATAATTATAATAACCCTTTTACTTCCTGAAGTTTTTTTTTTTAAACGTTCAATGATAATTTAGTTGTCACTTTACTTAAATCCGCCATGAAATAATTGTGCCTTAAATCAACAGCTATTTAAATAAAGGATTTGACATTACCAAGGCTACGTAATTTTCAAACTAACTTGTCTTTCAAAACTTCTTTTGACTTGGAGCAATCACGACGGCACCGCACTTTCAATGCGCGTCACTCAAATTCGGCCGTAGCATTGTATCTGTGGAAATTGAGTTAACGTTGCCATAATGGACTTCGAATCGCGCTTATAACTTGAATTATTTAAATAAACAAACTAACATTTGTTGCTTTGAACTGGGTAATTCAATCACAATATTTAAATTTAATTTATTTGTTTATTTTCTAACATTCCTGTGTGTAAAAAACGGTTAAATAAATAAAATAATATAAGCACGATGATTTTAAGGGACAGCGTGATTGAATAACTTCTACAATAAAAAACAACTGGCCAAGAAGTCTGTCTGATGGTAAGTGATTAGCTACGTCTACCGCCATTCGCATAGAAGACGAGCCGATAATCGCAAAGAATGTTTGAGGCCTTTGAAAATATTATAAGGTTCACATGATACAAAAGCAGTGGAATAGAGGATTGGTAAGAGATCGCGAAATTATATAGATTAGATACATAATATGAACGTAAAATAAATATAATTAACTCCCTACCCCATGGTAAGTAATCCATGTTTTAATCTTGTGTCTAGTTAGCCTGTCTAGAAATTACATACCAAATCCATTGAGTCGATTTTGCGTAAAGTACCAATAAACATACAACTTTACAAACTTTCTCGTTTATATTTTTAGTAGGATTGAATACGTATAATTCTTATAATTAATGCGAACAGCGCTCCCACATATCTCATTGACGAGTCTAACGTAATATCACTATTTATCAACGTTCTGTTAAAGACTGTAACTAACTTCTCAGTTTTAACACTATAGTGATATTAACCTAAGTAAGGATTTAATAACTCCAAGGCGTGCCTTATCTCACTACACGTCAGCTTCGTTTTATCTAACATTCTCAATCTAGGCAAGAACAAGCTCTAGACGAATTAGGTTATATTAGAAAAATACTATCATTTCTTCATGCTGCTTACCTGATTATTCTTTTTAACAACTATAACAACATTACAATACAGCTTAACAGAATTCGATGTAACTTTTACATAAAACCAACTGCCGTCGTTCGTTGTGGGTGTTTTAAAGA
This sequence comes from Eurema hecabe, assembly GCA_026213755.1. Lineage (NCBI taxonomy): Eukaryota > Metazoa > Arthropoda > Insecta > Lepidoptera > Pieridae > Terias > Terias hecabe. The sequence goes on from JADANM010005346.1 coordinate 8,860,897, forward strand.
ATAGTAGGTACCTATGTATATGTAATCCTTTATCTAATTGCCATATCACAAGCTCTGCTTAGCATGGAATAAGATGCCCTTGTGTTAGTGTCCTGTGTTTTTATCATTACATAAAGATTGCCTACCATATATTTTAAAGTAGCTAGCTATCTTCTCCAAATACACTTCACAATAGCCAATCAATGTGCCCCTAAATAGTTATTTGGGCCTATGTAATCACATCCGCTTTGATGTAGCCGCCGTCGGCGCGATCAAAGGGCGCGCTCCACCAATTACGTGACGATTCATGCGTGATCTTAAAGAGCCGTTAGTGGCATTGTAGAATTCTTCAGCGAGCAAAGATCATCCCTAATTGAGCGGGATTAATTACGATGAGGAAAGTGTACCGTATTTCTAGATTGTTCGCTACAAAATGCTTGCTAGATTGGTAGAGAAATCTGGGAATGTGACGGAATTTGGTATCTTGAGTGTTTAGTTGGATAGTTTTTTACATACTAGATATTGCCTGCGAATTCGTCCGCGTGACTTTTCATATGAACTTTGACCGGCCCTTATAAAGTTGTGCAATTCGGGTATCGGTCTAGCCGATCTCGAGTTATAAGTGTTGTAACAAACTCGTATTTATTTTATATATATGACGAAGAGGGAGGTAGGGTCGGCCGGGCGTTAGCTCTTTATATCAGGCATGGCGATTATCAAAATCAAAGCGTAGCTGTTCACTTTAACAATGTATTTCCAATACTACATGATTACAGTAAAATTAGTTTAGAACCAATACGATTTAGTTGGTAACGCAGCGAGTTCATCCGCCCGACCCGTCGGCACCCGCGCTCCATCTGACACTACTCAACTGACAGCCGTTCCTTCACATCTGTCAGCTGTCAAACGTCATACCGACACCGGGGTGACCTCACTCAAGCTTTCTGCCTGACGTTTCCAACTAATTCGTTAAAATAAAATCACAATTATTTCTGACGCTTCGACATATAATACATTATTTTAGTGTATCTACATTTTTGACGACCGCTTGGCGCAGTGGTAATACAACTGCTTTCTGCGCGAAGGGTCGTGGGTTCGATTCCCACACTGGAAAAATATATTTGTAATTTACATTTGTAATTTTCTGGGGTCTGGGTGTTACTATGTATTGTATGTATGTATTTACAAAAGAAAAGTATGTATATGTAATTTATTCCGTTATCTAGTTGCCATAACACAAGCTTCGGCTTAGCTTGGAACTAGATAGCGCTGTGTATAAATGTCCTGAAAATATTTATTTATTTTATTTATTTATTTATTTTTCTAGCCGTTTCGCGCGATACAAGATTAGGTTTGACTTTCTATTAGTAACATAAAATTACAATAATCTTTGATGTAAAGAGTCTACGATGTAGGGGGTAAAATTAGTATACGTTGGACCATTTTTTTTAAATTATGATTGTAACAGAAAGTCAAACTTGACACATGACGCGAAAAAAAATTACCTTCACAAAAATAATAAAAAAAAAATCCTAAAAATAAATACAAATGCGTCGGTACATCCCGTAATCGCGAACATTATTTTAGCGTTCAATGCGCGCACTTTTATCGATGTGAACATTTAAACTCCATTCGGTAAAGAGCTTTTTTCATTCATCGTTCGGTATTGTAAACAGAATGGCTGGCTACAGCTCCGGGAATATTTATAGTTTTATTTATTTATTCCTTATTATACTGTAATATATCTCAGGTTGTCTGGTATAGATTGCTATATAGCAAAGTCTACTTTCGTACATTTTAAGTTTCCTTTTTAATCCTGTATTACTAAATAGAGGAGGAATAGAGGAGATGCATGGCGTGGAGATTTGGTTGAACTGTTTTATAGACCAAAGCTCCATTATATAACAAAACGTAATTTTTAAACTTTTTATCCCTTAGAGTTTCTGTATGTTTGTAAATATCAAAAATATATTAACTTAATAACAAATTACCGCAAGGATTTTATAAAATAGTTAAGTTTATGGTGTTGTTAATTTGAGACGCAACAACTCGTAGTTCACGTAAGTCTCTTCTGCTAAATCTAATTGACTTTCACATCGAACTATATTAGCAAATAATTTAAACATGACTCCGCGCCTATGAATACGTGACTGAACCGAACCGAACCGGTTTGAAGCGGAACTAAAAGTGAGGCAATTACGAGATTAAACCAAATACTAAGTCTTATTCAGCCTTCAGCCTCATCGCCAGCTTTTGTACTCTATAATGCACTCAAAACAAAAACGAGACTAACTCGTTTTCCACTCGAAAGGCTCTGCTATTTCACGACTATTTCATTACTCGTAGGCCTATGATTCGTTTACGTTAGTGAGTTTAATAGTTTTTAAATGCACTACTTATATTATAAACGAGAAAGTTTATGACGATATTAGTGGGTTAGTTTATTTTTGACTTAAGAGATTTTTTATCTTTATGTATAATATAATTGGATAACCTTATACCATCTTTAAGTGAACTTAATATTATCAATAAAAACTATTGATATCCTACTAGTCTATGTAAATTGTAGGTAGTATCTTTGTTGCTCTTTCACGGAAAAACTACTAAATAGATTTGGCTGAAATTTGGCTTACAGCTTGATGAGATTCTAGATTAACATAAAAGAAACTTTAGTTTTTACAAAATATAAAGCGAAATTCTTATTAATACTAATCCCTACTCAGCTGTGTGTTCTGTCAGCAGTCCGTAGCTCATTAATTTTAAGATATAGTTAAATAGTTTCAAAAATGATGTAGACGCCTAAAATGTTCACAGAATATTGTTAATATTTGAAGGTCCTCCCATACAACAATCTTGATTTTCTTGCTCTTTTTCAACAAAACAATTATCTAATACCATTAAAACTTTTTCATATATTTAGGTACGTCTACCTTACAGTTATCGATCGAAACTATACCCATTCTTTCGATTAAAAAATATTCCATATTAACGCATGCACCCTCAAATATCGTGAGTGTATCTTATTTGACGTGACGTCATGAATATTTAGCGCCCACTGTACGTGTCAGTTTCGCTCTCAATACCGTAATGTGGTGTTTAACATTTTGACAGCTTTGAATTATAACCCCGGCTTGGGTGAATGTAGCTTTGGGATCAAGATCCTTTGTAAGTTTTCGATTTCTAAGGGATTATTTAAAATGTCATGTGATAACTTAAATCATGGCCAAGAGGCTGTTAGTCCAGTATATGATCTGAGAGACCCTTATGATTGAAGGAAATTATCTCATTATAGTCGCAGAACTAGAGAGCATCAAAATAGAAGAACTCGCTATAGAAAAGAATCGTCTAGCACGTCCGTCCTAAATTTTCTGTTTTATGATAGAAGGGGACAAATTATAGATCTGTGATCAAATATATTTATTCAACTAGGCTACATATAGTATATAACAGTTTTTAATGGTTAATTCATATTTGCCAATAATAACTACTTACTAAAAAAACGATTAAAAATTTGAATGTATGCAACAGCCTATTTAAGGGTGCTTATAGCATTAAGTTCAGAGTCAAAAATGGTAGCATTTTCAGTGTCGATTCGAGCTAGCTAGCGAGACCCACGCGAGCCACGAGTGACATCGAATTGCCTGCGTCTACAATAGACGATACAGTGGATGTGGAACTAAATATTCGTTAAATTTTATTAATTTGTGACTATTTTTGTCTAGTCCAGTCTAGTCCTTAAATAATAGAGTTATTAGATCACGTATCGTAACAAATACATTTGTCTTGTACATTTTATTTTAATTCTATTGATTAAAATAGTTTCCTACAGTATACAAAGAAAATCATTTAATCAATAAATTTTCATGCCATACCATATAATAGTTGAAAGTATGTTATTGTGGAAGCTGAAAGAGAATGCATTGTTATTAAATTTTATTTCTTTGATACTTTTAACAGATGCACTAAAATTAATTTCTAATTAAAAAAAAACTAAATAAATAAAAAGCGTAAACTAAAAATAACGTACCTTTATAAAACATTTTTTTCACCATATTAATACTCTTTCTGTACTATACCGTATCCGAATCGCGTTATTTCTAGCTCATACAGAGGCCAGATGTAATCAAACGAACTGTGACATAGGACTGCGGCTTTTGGACAGGAAAGCGCTCCGAAGGTTTACAAAATAAGCAATATTCCACCTGTATTGCTTCATGCCACTTTTTAACTGGATGCCAGGAAAACTTCGAAGAATGCCAAATTGGGAAACCATCATTCGTGATTAGTGATTTATAACAGAAATTTTGGGAGCATGTGGAATGAACGAATTATTGCATATTGATGGTAATGACCTCTTACTGAACCTCCATAAGTTTTTATCTTGCCTTCTCATTTCAGAGGAGAGCAAACGTAGTAGTTTCTATTATGGAAGACGCTGTTCTAAAAATCGATTTGCTGCTTCTTTCAAACGACTGCCGAAGATATTTGAACGATGATGCAGAAGCTTGTAACTCTTAATATACTATTTTATCTGTATGGAGATATCTATCTTTATTGTCTAGCACAATACTGTTTCGTGTGCGATCGGTCAAACAAATTTGTATACAATATTTTGCCTAAAGTCTAAACGAATCAAAACATCACCTCGCCAATTTGTTTAGACTATGACACATAGTATCCAAAGGATTAATAGTAATAAATCCTATACAAATTATTCGTTGCACCGAAATTAAACTGTCTTTTGCGTGATGTGCAATTCATTGGACGCTTCACGCGCTGACGTACTGCGTCGGAATAATTGCCTTTTTGAAACATTTAGTTTCGATATTAGATGATACATCAATCGCTGATAAATCGCTCTTTTATTACTCTATCAGACCAGCGCGAGGATTTTTCTATATCTACAAAAATTTCCTTTCTTGTATTCTTAAGGTTAATGTATTTGCCAGGTACTCCTTGTTTCATAATCTTTAAAAACAAGCTTATCAATGGGCGGTGGTTATTGCTAGCTATTAGGCGAGTTTCATGTATTTTGTATACTTGGTTAAAAACGTTGCTGCCAGCTCAATATGTACAACAACTAAGCCTGCTATGCAAAATAAGATGCAATATAATCATTAAACACAGATTAACAGTATATTAAATAATCAAGTGAATTAAATATTAGATAACTAGGTTATCCTTAAATATTATAAATTATTATGTATAGATGCAGTACTAAGGAAAAAAGTAATTTAGGATTTTTATAATATGAACATACATAGCAACATAAATGTGTATAGTGTATCGTTAATACGATGATTGTTAAACAGAGATAATGCGTAATTCTAGAAGACTAAAGTGTACTTTGACTTCTTATCACAATATTAAATCAAAACAGATAACGATTTGTTTAACAGCTCTTGTATCAAATTATTACTTTATTAATTTGAAGTGTAAGTTTAGTATATTTCTTTTTTATTGTATGAAGTGATGAGACGAGCTGGACGTCCTCCTGATCGTAAAAAAACGCCAGCCCATAACCAATGAAGTGCTACCCAGAACTTTGCTCCGGGCAGGGGTGCACTACACCGACGCTCCCCACTTTGAGTCATAAGATGTTAAGACTCATGACTAATGAGTCTTAACATCTTCTAATCTTAACATCTTCTTAGTAATCGTTTATTCTTATTCAAACAAATATTTTTCTAATGTAACACGTACGTATTTGATTTGTTCACGCTATATGTTTAATTAGATAAGTAACTATACTGTTGCCGAATATGTATTTACTAATAAACACAGTTTGAATGTTATTTTATCTTATATCATGAATAACAAACAATGATTAGAACTGTATACTTAGTTATTTTCTTCCTTATCACTTATTCCGGAATACTGAAACGCAACTTAAATTTAAGTACAACTTAAACCGGTCCTATTTGACAGTTCGCCATACAATTCTGTCAAAATTACGAGTCTTAAGGCGTGCTTTAATTTAATTTGTGTACGAGTATTTGGCCGTTAGTCTATTAATTTCCATACCTTGTATCTACTTCTAATCCTCAACAAAATAAACTAGAGCCCGCAAATACCTGTACTTAAAGCATTTAAGGCAATGGACTCATAATCACTTCTTTATAAAACAAATGTCCCAGAGATCATATAATAAAGGGGCAGATTTTCCAACGATTACGCGTAATAACCTCGCCATTAATATTCGGGAAGCCACTTCAGGTAGGGCTAACTGCCGTGGAGCGTGTGGTGTTAGTTATAAACGTTGAGATTATATTCAGAAACGTTTTTTTTTTATTTTTTAACAGTCTATTTGTTTTTCTCGTGTGTTCTTTTCTAGTTCTACCTTTCTTTCTTCTATGGGTAACAACACGATCGCTTGGCAGAAAGTAAATGATAATTATAGGTCTATCATCTATGTTTGACTACGAAACTTTATAATGAAACAAGTAGTTCTTAATCCTCTATATGAGACTCTCCGACTAGCGATTTTCATAGTTTCAGTTCAATTTTTTTTCATAGTTTTGTTTCAGAAGACAGAAAAGACGTCATTCTACGATTCGTATGCCTCTTGATTACTAGTTGGCCCGAAATGTTAAACTACAGTAATAAGTTATTTTCACAACAAATTTAGGGTCGTTGCTCATTATTAAAATTACATTGTTGTCGCATTTCATTCACCTATATTTTAACGATGATATGAAGTCTTACATGTTCTCATAGACAATATACAATTATTACCACTTGCTTATAATTCAACTAATTTATCATCAAAATATTTTAAAAGAACGATAATCGCTATCTCCTATGGCTCATACCCCGCTCTACGTTCGTCCCAAACCACGCTCTCACTATAATTAGCACTCTTCGTATTCAAAAAATATCCAATTTTATGTTGTTTTTCCCCTAATATAATTATTCATAACAGACCTTAAAATCTCCCGCGCTGTGACCCCGTTCTAAATTGCCAATGTTAACTTAAGCATTTGTATTTGGAAATGGTAATTTGTATGGTACTGTTGGTGGCTGTAGTGTATGTGGGTAGAGTGTTGTTTGTCTCAGGCGTATTGTCATATATAAGTGTAGGCCGGTAGCGGGGTGGCAGTCGGTATCAGACCGTCGTTCCGGTAGCACGTGGTGGTACGTAGGCGAGCTAAATATTAAAATCGGGGAATACTGCAGTGGCATTTGGTAATGGTCACCCAACTGTCTTCGGCGCTAAGGGTTGTGGATTCAATCCCCATACTGAAAAAAATATATATATTTGCACCTTTCCGTGAAAAGAATGTCTAATTAACCTTTATCTAATTTATCCGCTATCTAGCTACTATGATCTAAACAGAATAAATACGTGTTCTGTAAGCGGATGAAGCCACCACAGGCAGCCTAACTCAGCCTAACGGCGTGGTTCTATCACATTAAGAAGACTGCCAACATTTAAAATAGCTAAGTGAGTTTAGTTAGTTAAAATATAACAAACCTGTGTTGCTGACGGTATAATAAGTTACATGGGGTCAGTACCCTCCACAAAAGATCATGGTTAAGCCACGTCATTATTTATATCAAATTTTTCCTTCCCATTCATTTATTATTTAAGTCGTTAAAGTTTGAATATGTTTAAAAATAGTATTTTTATCGACAACTTGGTCTCTAATTAATACATGCCAATTAAAAGTCAAAATAAATATACCTAATTAACATAAGTGCGTTTCAGACTCACCAACTGTGGGTTCCGTACAGTGCTCAAATTATTATAAAATTTTGAAAATCCAATCCCACTTTTCCTTGATACGATTTTTTACTGTTAAAAATTAATTTTTATAATGCCTTTAGGAGTAACCTATAACGATGTTACTTTCCAAAAATCGTAGTTAAGTCAATGAATCATACTATAGGTTTTGATTCCAATGGCAGTGTACAAATATGCGTTTCACTGAATTAACATCTATATTCTTTTAAGTCTAGAATTTCAAAGTTACATATAAGTTAAATTTAAAAGAGTCTTAACAAATAGACGGATAACAAAGTAATATATAAAGGTTCTATTTAACATTCAAGTGTGGAACCCTAAAAAAGATAATGCAAATATGAACTTTTAAACAGCAGCACAAAGTCTACAAACTTTTAATTTGGACATTGCGTTTTTATTTCCTCCATCCCCTTAGTCCTTACCATTCAATGCTTTGCGGACGGAATCGCGGGCATCAACTAAGCAGTATTTGTATAAGAAAATTACTTTTCGATATTATTTAAGTTGCAAACTTGAAAAGAATCCAGACGGTACCGGCATAAAAGTTTTATTAAAATCTCAGCGAGTTAAAAATAACGCAAAACTATGACCGTTTGCAAACTATTTTATAATATTTGGTTACAATATTTCAATTGATATCGTCTAGTTCTTAAAGAGAAATTATATTATATACATACTCTATGAATCGCTATTTTTATAACTATGTATGATAAGATCTTCAAAACTACGCAACAAAATTTGATATAGTTTTTTAATACACTATAATAATAAGTTTAATTAATTGATGGGAAAACTACGCATGTAAAACCACGAGAACCGTTAATACATGTTTGATATTATACTATTGCAATAATATTTGTATGAAAATATGTTTTAATCATTTTTCCAAGTAAAAATGTACGTCAGAATTGTTCTTATCTTATCATAAGTCTTATATGTTAAAGGTATTATTATGCTATGATAATAATTTAATAGTCTCAAAATCTACTAAATTATCGATTAGTCATTTTATCTTACATTTGGGAGAAAACGTTAATTTAAAAATATAGCATAAAATAAATAAAACTCACTTTAAAAAATAACACTTTAATTTAAGAAAGGTGCGGTACCGAAAATATAGTTGCCAGGTGCGTTCACGTCATCTGAGATAAAGAAGTCTTTAAATAGCTTCTGATAATCTTCCCACGACACGCTCGACTTGCCCTGAGCAATTTTCTCGAAGGCTTTCTTTGCGTCATCTGCGGACGACTCGAATATCTTGGTGACAGCCCTGACAAATTCATCGACGTCTAAACCACCATCAGAAGTGGAGTCTTTGATGTGGAAGCAGACCCTGCAGAATAACAGCTGCCATTCTGGGAAAGAACTCGTGTCCTGGTTGTCCCACATTTTGATCCATTCATCTCCTGTTACTTTGCCATCGCTATCGGCGTCCGCTCCCTGGAACCCATCCCAAATCTGAAGCATGATATCCTGAGCGACCTTCAGAGCGATATCACCTTCCTTCCATCCCTGAACCTCCGCGATACTTTTCAGTGAATCCTCAAAATCCTTCTTCCCGATGGCTCCACTAGGCTCAGCCCCGAAGAATAACTTAAAAACATGCAACAATTTCTGCTTCCTAAATTCGGACACCATTTTTATGTTTTAGCAATTTTATTGATGCGATAAATGATAATTGACTGTTAATTTCGTTTTCAAATCGCCTTTTTATTACAGTTGCAAAGATAGCTGTAATCTAATTTATTGATAAACACCATTCGTTGCAACATTTCTTTGAATAGGAGGTTTATCAAAGTTGTTAATCTTTTGTTAATTATTAAAGTGTTATGTAAGATAAACAAAGAATATAGTGTTATGCTATAACGCTATATTATGTGTTGTATAATTTTCGTTTCACGACCAAAATAAAACGAGATAAATATTTAAAACTATATTTTAAAAGGTTTTAAAATTATATCTTACTCAAAAAAAATTGACAATAGACATGATCGACGTGTAAGCGTTTACATAAATTGATTTGACCCAAACAGCCAGTTTCCAGGAGCATTCACATCATCAGAAAGGAAAAATTCCGCAAATCGTTCTTGGAACTCGTCCCATGATATACTCGATTTACCCTGTGATAACTTTTGGAAGGCTTCACTGGATACTTCTTTGGGGATGCCGAGAGCACTATGAACATCTACATATTCTTGACTGTCTACTGAAACATCTGATGACTTATCTTGGATGTAGAAGAATACTTTACAGAATAGCTTTTGCCATTCGCTGAAGCAGGAGCGGCATAGTGTAGGAGGTAGATCCCACATCGCGAGCCACTCGCTGGCCGTCACTTTACCATCTTTGTCAGCGTCAGCCCCACATGATATGCCCTTCCAAATCTTAGCCAGTGACTCCTGAGCTACTTGATAAACAATATCGCTTTCTTTCCAACCCTGAAGTCTGGCCATCCGTTCCAAAAACAAAGTGAAATCTTTCTCTTCGAACTCTCCACTTTCGTCAGCATCAAATACTGATTTGAAAACAAATAATAGCTTTTTCTTTCTGAATTCGGACACCATTTTGGAATTCTTAAAATCTCTGGACACAAGACTTCAGGCTAACTTAAGGCATTTTTTTTATTATTCGCCTTTTATACCGATCAAAAAGATAAAATAATCGGGCGATAACTTGAACATAACGAATTTTATCTGATCATAAAACATGCGTCTAAGCCTGGTATTGCGTTATTATTACTTTGCCAATCGTTATGTGTAATCACCACTTTATTATATAAAAATCCATTTATTTTTTTGACAAAACAGAAAAGCAATAATATTTACTCGAAGTCTCGCAATTTTTGAGAGAAAGTGACATATTGGAGGGTGAAACCGGATAAAATATGGTATATAATACTCTTAAAACATATAAACCTCTGATGTTTCCGCTAGTTGCATAAAAAAGTCCATTAGATTGAATTAGTGTCTTCCTGTGTTAATGTACCAACCATTCTTCTAATATACGATTGTAGTCTTATGTAAGTTATATTCATATTATTGGTAGGGTAATATTGCTAGCTAATCAGAATTTACAACTTAAAAACCGGCCAAGTGCGAGTCGGGCTCGCGCACAAAGGGTTCCGTAGCAGCAAATATAATAAACTTATTATGTCAATTTATACACCTGGTGAATGGAGCCTAAACTCTCCCGATATTTTGCCTTGTACTTTTATGTATGAATATTAATTTTATATATGTATTTATAAATATTCCGTGCTATAGGCGTGCCCAAATCGGCTTGTGATAACTGAATAAAGAAGTATATACACCAGCTTCACAATTAAAATTACCAAATATATTATCCAGGTGAGTTTCACCTCTAGTGGTTATACAATTTTGGAGAAGAGGTGTATATCCCGCATTCTGCATAAATTTATGTATGTAGTTTTGTTTGAGGAAATCTTCGTTAAAATCTCCAAAAATCCCCGCCCCCGCGCGAGACCAAGCCCCGCAACTCACGCGCTGCAGCGCAGCGAGCGACCGATCTTCTTGAATCGATGTAATAATAATAATCTATAGGATTAACGCGTTTTAAAAATATTGGTTCGATGGATATGTTTAACCTATTATTACTCAACAATCACATTTGTAATATTAAACTTTATCAAATGCACAATGTATTTAAGGTACATTACTGGATAAGGATTAATGGCGTATTGCTTGAATAAGCTAATATTTCTCGTAAAAAGTACCTACATTATAAAGATTTTATATCATCGCGGATTTTTAAAGGTGTACAATACTGTAGTATATTTTTTGATCTATCTTATAAGGTTCAGCCATCGTTTTCAGTGTAAGCACAATAACTTAACCAAAATTACAGTTAAATCAACCTATCTCAAAAACTATAAGAGATACTTTGATCAAACCAAAAATCGTTGAAAGAGTTAATTAGCATGCATCACCTCTATTTTTTTTAGAATTTTATACCCCGTAGTTATAAAAATAGAGGGGGGGGGACATACTTTTTACGACTTTGAGAGCTGATATCTCAAAAACCGTTCACTTTAAGAAAAATGTTTTTTAGAAAACTTTATATCATTTTAAAAGACCTTTCCATTGATACCCCACACGGGTATGTACATCGAAAAAAAAAATTTCATCCCTCAGTTACATGTATGGGGGGCCCCACCCCCAATTCTTTTTTTTACTATTTAGTGTCATATTTTTGTAGCGGTTCATACAACACATATTCCCATCAAATTTCATCACTGTAGTACTTATAGTTTCCGAGTAAATCGGCTGTGACAGACGGACAGACGGACAGACGGACAGACGGACAGACGGACATGACGAAACTATAAGGGTTCCGTTTTTGCCATTTTGGCTACGGAACCCTAAAAACGCCATTTATATATTGAGATAATAGCACGCAATGGATTGTCGTCAGTCTTTGATATTAATATCGATTTATATAAAAGTTTGTTTGCGTGCACAATGCGTGATAAAAAAAATCAAAGTGTATTTCGACCTTTACTTCGAGCTAGCTCTCGAAGTAAAAAGTGGTCTTCTTAGTGGCTGTTGTTGTATTTTCTCTCACAGCTAATATTACTCGGTGTTGAATGAATCGCAATAAATAACTAAAAGCATTTAAATATAAAAAAGTGATTTATTTCAGTCAATAAATAAATTAAACAGCAGCATACATTAACTATTATTCTAAACTAACCTATTGTTTAAGAAATTTACAAGTTCCGAAGACGTAATTTCCGGGTGCGTTCTCATCATCAGACAAGAAAAATTGGGCGAAGAGTTTCTGAAACTCTTCCCAGTTGATATTTTGTTTTCCCTGTGATAGTTTCTTGAAAGATTCCTTTGCGTCGTCTGCGTCAATTCCAAATGCAACGTGGACCTTAACGAATTCCTCTTCATCAATAGCACCGTCACCAGACGCGTCTTGGATGTGGAAGACGACCTTGCAGTAGAGACTGTTCCACTCTGGAAGTTCTGAACCCTGGATATTCCACATGGAGATCCATTCGTCAATCGTCACCTTTCCGTCCTTGTCAATATCAGTGGAGTTTTGAAATCCTTCCCAGATCTTAGCTGATACTTCTCTAGCAACTGAGAGAACTACATCTGTCTCTTTCCAGCCTTGCAATTTCGCTGTTTTATCCAAAATCATCTTAAAATCTTTCTCCTCAACAGAACCACTTTCATCGGCGTCAAAGAATCTCTTGAAGATATATACCAATTTCTTCCTTCTAAAGTCGGACACCATTTTGATTTTATTACACAAAAAGCTTTTGACGAAAATAATGCTATTTGTGTGAATCGCGGTTTTATAGTGTCTTTAATTTGCAATCTATAGATAACAGTAGTGGGGTTTAAACAGAAGTGAGTCAAGTTTATCTAATTAATATTTTTCTATATAAACAAATCTTGTCTATCGATTTCATCAGCCCACTTCAACTCTGATTAAATTAATAGATTTTCGAATCATTACTTAACAATTTTAATGTTAATAAATTTTTTTTTGGGTGTGTTAATATTTATGCTTGTATGTATGTAGGTACGTATTACTAAATAGCTCATTTTAATTATATTTTTCTTATTATGTATGCAAACCTCCTTATTTTTTATCTGTATCCTTTCTTTCCTTCCCTTGTAAATGAAAGAGATCAAGTTTAAGTGAACTGGAAATTATTAAGTATATTATGTTATTCTAGAAACGTCTTAATAATAATATGAATCGACCAGGATGAAGTGACAAACAACAGTTAGCATTATTGTATTATTTTTGAAATCAACTCTGAGAAGCAAATAATCCTTAAATTATATAGTAAACGTTTAAAAATATTGAGATCAATAATTATAAAACTATTATTAGGCAAATTGGCATGATATCATCCAATCGTACTCGAATCAATCAGATATTAGGATTTTTAATCGTTTGACGCATTTGCGTCATATCGTATCGCATTTTGTTTGTAATGCATTTTATCTGTATTAAAATATAATTATTGTAATAAGTACCTTCTTTTACGTCCGGGCAATTTTTTTTCTCTCTGTCCAAAATAGCTTTAAAACATTGCTTGTTATTCGCAACCTTATTAAACAATCTTGTGAAAGAAGAGAAAGAAGGTTAGTGGTTATGAGCGTTGAAGGGTTAACCATCAGGTGGCTAACCAGCTCCTTTGCTCCAGATTATATAAATTAAAAAATATATATATGTAATGTATGTATGTGTAGCGTCTTTATTACCCAAATTAAAAGCAGATTACATACAGAAAAATCTATCGAAATTAAATTCTTCTTCGTTCTTGATTGTTATCTACACCTTAATTTGTGTAACCGGAAAGATAAATAAACCTTTGTGATAAAAATAGTCGTCTCTAAAACATCAGCATGAATTCTAAACAGCCAAACTATCACATAAACCACATTCACATAATCTGTGAACATATATAACGTGTGGATATGTACATACACGCTCAGAATCTGGCGTGGCTTGACAGATAGGATGCATCTGTCATGGTCCTACCCACGCCCATGGACTGGAGTCGACGCTTTTGGATGCGGTATTTAATTTCTACGAGTTCTAAGAGTAAGTATAAATTCTAAGAGTTTATTACGGCGGCCTAAATCTAGTTATTTTTACAAATTTGTTTAGCAAACTGTCAAATTGTACTTAAATTTGAATAGTGTTTCGGTATTCCGGCATTAGACTGTTATACTGTGACGATTTAAAAATGATATTTAGCCAAGTTGAATTCAGATATACATATTTAAAATTGACTTCCTGTTACATGAAATACCAACCAGGAGATTCACCGATGATGAGTAATCATAATCACTTATAAACATTACAAAAATAAAAATTTGCATTTACGTAAAATATATTATTTAAAAACAAATAGAAGCCAATTTTAAAGCGAAAGTGAAACGAAGGTAAAAATATTACAAACTAAGTGTACCCCGCGGTCTCAACCGCGTAAAACCCGATCTTAATAAAATTCAGAACAGCATTTTTCAAATTATTAATGTTCAAAAAAATCTGACTTGGACTATGCGTAAACAAATAGCAGTAGTAAAATAAATTTGTTTGCTAACATTAACTTTATTATCCCTTCATTTTTTTAAAGTTATAATAGCAACATGACTATTCCCACTCTTAAATGTTTGCCCTACGTTTCTACGTTTTTCGTCAATAATACAAAGCATTACAATAATTTTATCACATGCTATAATTTTATAATGACACATCCTTAATTCGTGTATGCTCAGCTAATGCGATAAAGAGAGTTCTAATGGCGACAGTGGCCGAAGGGGAACGCCACTCATTTGCCAAATTGTCCCGGATTATAGAATTTTTTATCGCCTGCAGAACTTAATGCGTTTTTATAGCTTCGTGTAAACCACGCAGACCTACCTCTGAGTAATTTGATTGCCTTACGAGTTCAGAATGAAACAATTGTTATACTGAATTATTGATTTTATTTTTCAGTAAATTTTAAATTCATTTCACAACTATATTATCAGAGATATAACTCAACTTACTATTGGATAAGTTAAGTTGTTCATTCTTTATAAATTATAAGCAATACATATGAGACCAAGTCAAAGCATTCGAAATTTAACAAATGAGACATGGCCTTTACAAATGGTCTAAGTGCCAATTTTTTTGTTGGTCATTTGAACCTTTGAAACGGAACACACAATAGCTCACAAGAAAGGCAAAATTTAAATTTGCTTTTCTGGCACTTAGTACATTTGCAAATTCCGTGTCATAATTAATAAAATTTAAATAATATCACACCACGCTAATACTGGGACAGACCGTTCGTAAAATCACATTAAAACTAAATTAGATTTAGAAACTAGATTTGCCGAAGATATAATTGCCGGCGGCGTTAACGTCTTCAGTGGTGAAGTACTCCTTCCACAGTTCCTGGAATTCACCCCAGGAGACACTGGAATTCCCTTTAGCCATCTTCCTGAACGCAGCTAAAGCATCGTCCTTGTTCAAGCCGAAAGACGCGTAGACTGATGAGAACTCCTCACCATCGATGGCCCCATCTCCACTGGCGTCTTCGAGATTGAATATAAACTTGCAGTACAGGCTCTGCCACTCAAGAGGAGCTGTAGGGTTTTTGGCGAAATCCTCCCACATGGAGATCCATTCATCAACTGATATCTCCCCATCCTTATCAACATCAGCTCTTCCTTGAAGGGCATCCCATATCTTCATCAGCGAAGACTGTACCTCCTTGTACTTGGCATCTCCAGCACTCCATCCTCGTAGCTTCGAAATATTTTCTACAGCCAACTCAAAGTCCTTCTTATCGATGGACCCACTCTCATTCCGATCAAAGAATGATGTGAAAACATGAAGGAGCTTCTTTTTTCTGAAGTCGGATACCATTGTGCAAGTTTACGAGTAGGTTACTTGTAAATGTTTTAGTGTTACGGCATTTCGCTTTTATAGCGTTTGATGCGCAAGATAATTGTTATCTGAAGAAATCTTCGTGTATTAGATGTAAATTTGTTATCAGCTGCTATCTGGCTACCTGCAATGCAGTGAAGTCATGATTCACAGACGGCATTTATGCAGAGATTTACTACTGAAACAATTAATTAATAAAAATGAGATTTTTGCCTGCCTGCATTCGGAAAGTGCTGGTACTTAAAACAAAACTAAATCTAAAGAATGATTATTTAATCTTTTAATTTAATAAAGGCCGTATTAAGAAGTGTTACTCGCGTCATAATGGATGTTGTTTTGTCAAAATTTGAATTGCGCATAATAATCTCGAGTTAAATGTAGGATTAACAATGATTTTTTTTAATATTTTAAAACATGACAAACGTAATATTATTAATATAAGCTAAGTAGTATATAAGGAAAGCAGTTTCATTTTTATATATTATCTAGATTGCGCCTACAAAAAATGTTTTGAAAAATAATCAATACTATAGTATATATTTCTATTAAATACTAATAGTCTCTCGCAAACTGCTCTGTGCTAAATCACTTTGTTAGCATTACATCAAAATTGCATTATCTATGTTAATAGTGACAGTTTAAATTCGAGCTCTCATATTGGTTTTAACGTCGTACGATTTTGTATATCTATGCGGTAGATATTAGTCATTATATGTTAGTATATAGATAGGTTCATAATATAGGTATAACGATAGATAACATAGATTGATAGTTCCTTATTAACTAACTAATCGGTTGTCTGTAAGTGAAGCCAAAACTGCATACATGTAAGAAACACGTTCTTATACTTCATTACACATGATAATGTTGCTGTTATAAAAAAAATACTTGTAAATTTGACGACCGCTTGGCCCAGAGGTAGCATAACTGCTTTCTGCGCGAAGGGTCGTGGGTTCAATCCCCACAGCGGAAAAATATATTTGTAATTTATTCCGTTATCTAGTTGCCATAACACAAGCTTCTGATTAGCTTGGGACTAGATAGCGCTGTGTATAAATGTCCTGAAAAAATTTATTTATTAATTTAAATATGAAAAAATTTAATCTACAACAACATACGAATTTTCGAGCGATGCACTGCGGCGATGACGTAAGTAGACAAAGTTGTCCACTTTGAAATGGCTTCACTTTGCGTGACATGAGTTCATTTTACGGTTTTAGGTGTCATTATTCTATGAATAGCTTTTTTGTTTGTACGTGATCATTCTTATGAGTGTTTACGGGTGGAAGTTTTTAGTATTTGCTGGCTGCAGAAACAAATAAAAATAGTAAAATAAAAAAACTCCTTTTATTATTTCTTTTGGGCAACTTCTGCCTTCGTCCATGCAAAGGTAAAAAAAATTAAGTCATTCACGAAAACAAGTCTGTATAACTGAATTCTTAATCAAATGTTTAAACAAACACTACTCCCTAGCGAAACATTCGATAGTTCCAGAATGTTCTAGAAGCATCCAATCTTTCTCGACGCAGATGCAGTTCAATGACCCGCACTACAAGGAAACCCGAAAACTTACAGAAACTGAAACGCCAACACTCCCGCTCCTTCATCCATCATCAGGCCCAGCCTGGGGCTACAACATTTTTATTTCGCATAGATACATACGTTTCGTGTCCTTTTGTCTTTTCTTATGTTAAGCGCTTTTTGTTTTGTAGTGAATAGTTTTAAAGTTTTAAATTTAATTACAAACTGTTATTTTATGTAAAAATTCCTGCTTTAGTATTCAGCAAAATATGTTAAAACCAATGATATTATATAATAGATATGTTACCCATACAAATCAACCGAAAAAAGTGTTCCGTACAGCAGCGGCAGCACATAGAATACATACAAGTCAAAACGATAGAAAAGAGGTAAATGATAAAACCAATTTTTTGCGTTTATAACATATACTTAATAAAATGTTATTGGTTAAAATGAAATAAATTTATTGATACGAGCCATTATATTAATAGCCGATATGTACTTAATAAATATTTAATTACAAGCCGTGTTTTGCGGTTGTACTTGCCTAGTTTTCTTTCTCTGAGCAACACTGTGATATAAGTATTCCATTTGTCAACCCAAAGTCTAATACACATATACCTAGTTTCAGTCTAATTCATTAATTACTTAGTTTTTATATAAAACATTCGTATGTCCTGACATTCATAATATTAATAATAACTAATATCCTTTGTTAGTTATATTTCTATGTATGTCTGTAAAAAATTAATAAGACATTTTAAATCCTTAAACGTATTACCATTATACAGATCCCATAAAGAAGTCTTAAATCTCGCAATTAAGAAATATATCTACTACATATGGCGAAGCATTTAAAATTATTATTTTACTAGCTTTACCCGGCTTCACCCGTGTATTTGCCGTCCACATCAACCGTGTGACTTCCAATAATATTAATGTATTAATACTCCAAGATCACAACAGAATATCTAAAGTAATGGGAAGTCAGAGATGTCTTTGCGGTTTTTAATCGAATTTTTAAGTAGGTTTACATAGCAATTTTAGTCGCCAGTTATTCCCGACATAACCTATCCACCTCCCCATGGTGGGTGGGTAACCGTAACAGGATATTCCCCTTGAAAAAAAAGGTTAAAATAGCAATAATATATTTCCGTAGATCTTTCCAGACTTACGTATAATAATATAATATTATACGTCGTATAACTCTTAATAAAACACACAATTATCGTATTTATACAAAGCAAATTTTAATTAAAAATGTTATTATTGAAATTAGTGTAATATCTTCGCAATATAAACACTTTTATTAGTCATAAATTGGTATAAAGCTTTGGGGATAAGTCTGAAGGCTCCTGACTAAGTTACTGCTGTACTTAAATGTTTATTGCGAGTCTAACCGTTAAGTAACTTAATATGCGCAGCCTCTTATTAACTAGGTATGCCACACGTCTTAGTGGCAAAAACGTGATCTTGTTTTTCGAATATGTTAAGAGAATCTGCTATTAATCATCAAAATCGATCTATCTCTTTTGGAGTAGTGGCAATTAAACGAAAAGTTTTTGACACAACTCAATATTGACCAACTATCCTGAGAACGTTTGTTCAGACAGAAACAAGTCATAGTTCAAAATATACTTTACCATTTTATATAATTAAGCAATATATCGTTTAATTGATTGACGACTTAATCTTTAATCATTTTTCATAGACGTGGCTAGTGCGTTTTCAGAGATATATCAATATCAGAAAAAATAGCGAATTCACAGCTATATCTGCAAGATATAGTAATAACATAATTGCAATTCGATAACTGATAACGCTATCACATGGTATGAACGTTTTACGTCAATGCATTAGGTACTGGTCTAAAATTTAAACTTCAATGTACGTTAAAATGTATAATTGGTATACATTAATAGTAATGTGTAAAAGAAGAAAATTTGGTGTCAAGAAATGGTTCTAATTAACATCCTACAAATATTATAAACTAGCTGACCCGTGCCCACTTCCTTGGGCATAATGTTAATCATCCTTTTCGGTTTTTTATATAGCCTATGACACAGTAATAATGTAGCTTCTATTGGTGAAAGAATTGTTTAAATCGGTTCAGTAGATCCCGAGATAACCCCTTACAATTTAACAAAGACACAAACTTTAATTCTTTATAATATTAATATAAATAATATACTCGTACTAGCTGTGCCAGCGACTTCGCCCGCGTAGAAAAGTGACTGTGCAGCATTTTTTAAAATGCCTAACCCGCGCCATCAAACGTTCAGCAAGTTCAACAAGTTCAAATGTTAAGTTAAGCTTACCACAATATAATATCATTGTAAACCTCATATGGATAGGATAAGCCGTTTCTGAGATTAGCGTGCACAAACAAACAGGCAAACAGACAAAAATTTCAAAAATCATTGTTTTGGGTTCTATTGCGTTATTAAGGTCGCCTGTAATATTTTTTCCATGTACAGACATGGACATTAAGTATAGATAAGAATGTATGGACGTATGTATGTTATTCTTTCACGCAAAAACGGCTGCACCGATTTAATTGAAATCTGGTATGTAGATAGGTGATAGCTTGAATTATCACATAGGATACTTTGTATCCCGGTCTTGTTCCGAGAACGGAAACAATACGGGTAAAATCTCGGGGCAGTAGTGTTGCTACTGCTAGGATTATCTAATCTGGGTTTGTTCCAATTTCCAAAACTTATAACTCAAGATCGGCTAGACCAATTTTCATGGTTTTTGGTTCGTTACATTTGTCTCCGCCCCGAAAAGCATAATGCATCTTAAAAATTAAAGTAACGGAGTTGCGGGCAACAGCTAGTATAAAAAAAAATAGAATGTCATAAGCGCGATTCAGAACTCGGCGCATTAGTAACGACTACTACAATTTGAATCATTTAAAACTATCAATATTATAAATGGTTTAGTGATATGCTTCTATTATTCCATCACAATTTATAAGATCACACAACTTATAAGATGCTTTAAAATATATATTCAGAAAAAAACATGATCATTACAAAAACACTATCTATAGTATATAGTTAAATAAATTACCTAAGAATTTTTTTATTTTAATTTATAAAAAACAAGATCAGACCCAAAAAAAATAAAAAATGGATCTTTTTACCACCTTAATTTAATTGTATTAAATTAAATTATCGTGACTTTAATTCCAAATTACGAACACTCCAATGCACATAAAGATAACATATCTCACTAATACTTACGTACGTCAATATTACGTATCGTCCCACTGTTCGCTTTGTCGAGATTCTCAAAATACCCTTTTTTTATGTCGGATATAGCTATGTCGGACTCGTCAGAAGGGCAATTCTGAAAATACCCTAATTAACTTAAAAGAGTAATTACTTACTTTACTATTAATAACAAAAAGGTATAATTTAACCAACTTTTTAGATAACTATATTATAAGGATATTAAATGTACTTGTTATGGATTTTTAAATTATACTAAATAATATTTAATTTAAACAAATTGTTGACTAACTGTTACATAGAATTAACAAAAACTATTTAATAGTTTTTATATAAACTTTTAACCTAATAGTTTCCATTGCCGTATACCAGGTTAAAATGTGTTAAAACCTTTGTGTTCATCTAAGGTTTAATATCCCTGTTTGCAAAATTTTAGCCAAATCCGTTCAGTAGTTTTTGCATAAAAGATCAACAAACATACCTTATCCTCGCAAACTTTACCGTTTATAATTAATAATAGTAATTTAATATTAGTAGAACAATCGTTAATACATCATTATTACTATGAATATGAACCCTTCCGGGCTTACTACTAAGTGTAATGCACATACAATAGTATGAACAAGAATGAAATCTGAGCCATACAAACTCATACAAACCCGTACAAGTTCCTTCGATGTTGTGATCTTTGCAACAAAGACGTTACGCAGACGTCTACCGGTTAATACATACGTTTCATTTGCGATATAGCTGCTAGATGGGGTTTTAAATATTAATTTATTATATTATTATTATAAATTATAATTGATGTAAGTCAGTTTTAATATCACAACGAGATGTAGTTCTTCATAATAAATATCAAATAAACTAAACAAAGGTGGTTTTAAATTTAAGTACATATGTCTATTATTTATTAAATAACTCATCTAACAAACAGAACTCACTGTAAATAGAAACTCAAAAGTATTCAAATCGTATTTAACAAGAAAACACAAGGTTGATAATACATACGTAAAGAAAATATTATACAAATGATCGTAAATATGTATGAGTTATATATTAGTTTAAACGTCGAACTAGACTACTTATATATTAACTGAGAATATAAATAAATAAAAACAATCAATTGACAAACACAAATAACTATACATACAAGGAATTAAATATAGCCAATTGGCGGCAATATAATAAAATATTATATATAATAAATAACAATTAGAAATGTTTTATCAAGTCAGTTACGATGTAGTGCTATCAGACGATTACAACATATCAAAATCACGCACGTACTATATTTTATCACTATACACAATTACAAATGTTTATGTTGCGAATCTTATGTAGAAGAAATAATTCGGCGATTTTTATCCTATTACAATCTATTTCGTATATTATACATAACTTCGATCTAACTATCTTTTTGTAACTGTATAGTAGTTTAATAACTGTTTTACACACAGTTTTAATTTGTAACCAAAATTCGAAAGAATCTTATTCTCAAGCATAAATCACGCCACATTCCCACATGGCTTGTAGAGATGGAAAACTTCAAGTTTTTTAGCGTCCTGAGTTGCGTTTATCTATACGAAAATAATTGGTCAACTGCGTGTCGGCCAACGAGGAGGACTTTCTATTTCAAGCTCACCAATTTTCAAGTTAGGCTTCAATAACACCAGAACTGAAATGTATCTGAGCCATCATGATTTTTTGTCATAATAAATGCAAATATCCTTTCAAAGAATCTTATTTCTGTTTCGGCTGTAGATCAAGATCGAAAGTACGGACACTATACTATACATATAATAGACGTAAACTTCGGTGCCCCAACAAAGTAAAACATAATATATCTACGACACTATGTTCAACAATATTTATCGCAGCTATTATTTTACATTAAAAATATAATGTAATAATAATAACAAGTAACAAAACTATCTGACAAAAACCAGACATCGGTTTTTAGAAATAGAACGTACTTATATCGGCTTTAAATAGCATTAGCTCTTTTATACGACTATCAGACCTATGTAATACTAGCTATAGTGTGTGAAAGAGGTAACATTCTATTACGCCAATGCTAGCAGGTGGTCTCTTTCTAACGACATATTTCGGTTATATAAAATGTAAACAGTCAATTTATTGGAAAAATCACTTTCATAAACGATCCGACATTGTTTGGCGAGCACCCCAGTAGCAAAGTTCTTATCACTGAGCTGCACCGTACAACAAGTTTGCTTAAGAGATTAATCAGAGCCATGCTCATGACGATAATACAGGATTTATTACGTTACTGTTGAGTCAATTATTGTATCCTATAAGTTGATATATAAATAAGCTGTTTTGGGTAGTTTTAGCTCGCTTTCTTAACGCATGAGTCAATTATATATTGTAACAGACAAAATCTAGTAAAATTTAGTATTATAACATTACTACGCTTCCAAAACTTCATTTCCAAGACGAGTGAATATGTTATAATGAAGGGGTTGGACTAATGACATAGACAGGAAAACGCAGGAGGATAAGGAAAAGGAAAATATGGAAGGGAAGGGAATAATGCCACAACTCTTGGCACTGAAGGCAATAAACACTGCAGCAGGCGATCATCCACATTGAAGTGCTTCTTCCTAGTCGTTTTCGCTCTTGACATAGCGTAGTCATTATTCAGGTGGCCTAACAACACGACGCCACTCCTTCAAGAACCACAAGTCGCTCAATTGAAGTGCTGGATAAGATTAAATAATAAATATAAACCTTAACTAGTTCTCCGCGGTCAACCCATCCAGCGGGCTATATCTCGGCATTATTTTTAATACCGCACAATGCAAGTATGCGCGTAAGACGACCTCGTTCTGTGCGGCTAATCCCGCCGGGATTCGTTTCCAATATACCAAGGTGCTGGACATTTAGTCAAGGGAAAAATTACTCTAACAACATTTGTAGTAAATATGAAAACACCTAAATTGTCTCTTTACGCTTTCTTGTTTCAATTGATATTACCCATAGCTGTTTGTTTTCCAAAGAAATAAAAAAAATAAGGCAACATACTCAAATTATATTTTGAACTTAGACTAAAAGAAATTGAAAGGACTTTTTTCTTGTTAGTTTTATACATACATATACAGTAGTGTTATAAATCCTTGCTTATATTATTATAGAATGAATCAAAACTTAAATTAAAATTTTAAATGAAACAGCTGAGATAAAACCATATTTAGGTAGATACCTACCATAACGTACCTACATATAAAATACAAGGGCCAGTTTCGAAAATTTTCTTTGTAACAGCTAATCTCTAAACTCTAAAGAAAAAAAATGCTTTTAAAATTACCGTTTTAAAAGTTTTACGTATATTAACTGAACTTTACCGTATTTTTCTCGGGTCTGAGTGTTGCTATGTACTATGTAGGTACTATATTTATGTATTACAAAAACTTGTTGTCGTTGGCATAACATAAGCTCTGTTCAGCGTCGGTCTAGATGGCGCTGTGTTAAAGTAAGTGTTCTGAAGTATTATTCATTTAATATTTTTGCAAGAGAGAGTGGAATAAGAATCGTGTGAGGCAATGGACCCGCACCGTCGACGGCGCGGCCGGCCGCGATATTAACCGCAAAGCATGTGGGAACACATTGTTTATATTTATTTTACGCCGTACTTTCACGTTTGCATACTAAAGTACCTACATACATGATAATGCTGAAAATTTTTAGCTTACCTCGCCGTCTTGACGTAATCCAAACTTATTTCGCGGGAGCTTTAAAACTTTTCTATGCGATGCATAAAAACTGTTTCAGCTTCTCATAACAAATAATGTTTATTCGTGAAAAAATAGAAACCAGATTTATGATAATGAGTAGGTTTGTACGATTATATTAGGTCGAAAACTATGCAAAAAATAATAATTTTAGAGAAAGATTTTTTTTATTTAAGCAATTAAAAGCGAAATATTTTTCAAAAAAGAATTAATCATCATCTTATCTATTATATATGTATCCTAAATGTGATCATAGGTCTATTCAAATATATTTACCACGACATGAAAAATACAGTAATTTCAAAGCCTTACTTCGTACAGTCGTACGTATTTATACATTTTGTGTCTTTTTTGGTAATTAATCATTATTAATTGATAAGAATAAGTATTATTCTGCAATCGAATACAATAACCAGTTTTTTATGCCGATATGGACCGGCTTTCACCTGGCTGGTACCATCCCTAATATTATATCACCCATTACAATATACTTACCTATAATAATATCCTTTATACATATACTATATTTAGTAGGTATACTACATATCATAGTGAGTAACTTCGCTCAGATCCCAACCATTAAGATTTTACAGCAATTTTACGTCCTCGCACTTAAAAAAGCTTTTAAAAACTATACTTAAATCGGAAGCGAACGCAGGATGCGTTTTGCACTAATTACTTGCCAGGACTTGGTGCTTGAGAAATTAATTCTATTCTACTTGAAGGTACAGTAATAGATGTAATATACAAATTCTACGGCTATATTTGATTTATCTTGTACACATATAAAACGGGTGTATATGATTTTATTTGTAATAATATGGATTATTTTATGTGATAGGTCAACTGAGTGGCAGTTTCGCCCAGATTGTCGCAAAACTATTTGCCTAATACGTTGCCACTTTTTAAATTAGGTAAAAAGAATACCATTTGTGACAAAAAGTAATAAAGGGTAGATTTGAGGCCCTTAATTTTTATGAAGCTCAGCAGTGGCTCAGACAGACGGGAATATGTAGTACATATTATATACCCGTTTTTCCTTTCTCGGCCTCCTTGATTCCATTTTGATTCTAAATCTTCTCTTTTTCCCAATTTTAAAGATTGTTAGTAAAAAAAACCGTTTTACTGTCGTAACTATTTATCATAGTAAATTTTAATAATCTAGACTCTAGACATAGACACATTTAATGGTGTTGAATTGATTAGTCAATTTTTAAAGGTACCTTTTAAGTTTACCTTCTTAAGGTACATGTTATAATCCTCAAAATTTTCTCAAATTATTATAATCAACTTTACGAAATCATACTTCATCGAATTTGATACATGACAATGAAATGAAATTATACTTCTTTGCGTTTTATTGTTTACTATTTATTGTTTACTTGAATATATCAAGGGGTAAATAAAACTTATAAAAGCGTTTTCAAAGTATTTTTTTATTAATTAATATATAATTCCTTAAGTATATATTAGCCATAGATTTATATTAGATATATAACATACTCATGGGATAAACATTTTTCACTAACAATTCTTTACAATTTTGTATTAAAGTATTAAAAACTAAAACACTGATTCAACCAAAATATTTATTTAATCGTTGTTATCATATTCAACATACTAGCATTGTAAATATAACAATTTGATACGAAATATAATAAAACAGATGTAAGGAAAAATTAAATTTTAGTAATAAAAATTATTATTATTGATTAATATAATTTATTATAAATCATCGCATTGTCGATTTCTCCATCTTTATTTCAATAGTTATATTT
This sequence comes from Eurema hecabe, assembly GCA_026213755.1. Classification (NCBI taxonomy): domain Eukaryota; kingdom Metazoa; phylum Arthropoda; class Insecta; order Lepidoptera; family Pieridae; genus Terias; species Terias hecabe. Next base: position 8,887,334 of record JADANM010005346.1, read on the forward strand.
AAAAATTAAAACATACGCTAACTACAAATGAATTTGTCTCGTATAGCAATCGAGGCAAACGTCACGAGACTAACTCATTTTTTTACAGTCGGTTAACACAATATTTTATAAGTCAAAAAATTTTTATAGTTGAATTTGGTATACATATTATTACATATCAAATTTGTTAGTGATCATTAACTACTTAGTAATTTTGTATAAACCACGTGACAAATTCAAAAATAACGTCTATTTTGGGTTGGTACAAATTGAATAAAAAAAAATAGTAAGAACATCTTAAAATCCACTTTGGATTGGCGAATGAATTGTAACGTCAAATTTGTTTCTATCGAAGAATGACATGTTACGTCATTTGACAGTACGACGCCATATTGCTTGAATTGATTTCATATTCGAATTTTAAAAATAAGTGAATAAGTAAGATCAGTGAGTTACTGCAAGTTTGTTCTTTGAAATGTATTGCAAATGTTTGTCAAGTAGCCTATAATATTATACAATGGTTTCCTCTTATAGACTTAACCAAAAATATATGGAGAAATGACTTACTATAAAACTATGGCAGGTCAAATTACAGTACAATCACATAGACTTGCATCGCTTTTGCGTGGCTCATTCAGATTTAAAAACATTTTTTGTTATACATTTTCAAAACTAATGTTTATTTACAAAAAAAAACATTTTCAGATTAAAATTAAAAGCTATGGTAAACATCATTTTACAAAAGTCTATAAAGTAATTCTTTAGCTGGCGTTAAAAACATTTTATTGAAGCTTGTTAAAGAGTTTTATCAGTTACTTTGCAGATGTCAACAACATTTTAATTTTAAGAGAGTCTTATTATTCTCTTGTTTAAAATAACATCAACTTCCTATATTATCACGGCTCGTTGGCAGTGATCCTTATGCAATTAAAGAAATTAATTCAAGTCCGTTGTGTTTCTATACGTTATTTTGCAGATGTCAACACTGTCACATTATCGCGGCTCGTTGGCGAATGTGAAGAGCATTTTGAGCGCGGGCAGGAAGCTGGCCACGAGCGCGAAGTCCACTTCGCCGGCGAGTGACGTCACGGCGTGCTGCGCGCTCGCGTAGTCGCCACTTTGCGCGAAGTTGGCGCACGCGTGCAGGCACGAGAGGGAGCTTTGGGATAGCTGAGGAAAAAAAAACAAATAATTGGATTTTTTTAATTTATTATTAAGGAATTATGGTTAATTATTAATTAGATTGAGCAGTTTAGGCTAGTAGGTGACACATACCAAGGTACATGCGTAGAAATATAAGTTTACAGCTAAAAGCACCATTTAATACGGTTCATATTCAAACTAGTCTCACCTTGTTCTCCCGCAACAAATCGTACAAATTTTCTAATTTCTTTTGAATGTCCTGCAATTTTCGCTTCGCCATCTGGAAAATAACCAATTATATAAAGTAATTTATACATTTTTTTATGTAGCTCAGAACTAAATAAAACATTTGAACACTAAAAAAGGAAAGTTAAAACTTTAAAACAAAATTACCATAAGACATTAAATAATTTTTCAAAAATATGCGTCAGGGTCAATTCTATCTATCTACTGTCTTTGACACTGTATATTGATTGCCTACTAATATTATAAATGCGAAAGTAACTCTGTCTGATTGTCTGCTTGTGTGTCTGTTACGCTTTCACGACAAAACTACGAAACCGATTGTAATGAAATTTGGTACACAGATGGTTTAGAGCCTTAGAAAAGACATAGGCTACTTTTTAACTGTAAATAAGGGTCAAAATTTTATATAAAAGTTCACGCGGAAGGAGTCGCGGGAAAAGCTAGTTTTATATAAATAATTATTTTGTGTGGATTTCATTTCTATGTCCACGTACCGCATTGCTGGTCGCGTTGAGGCAGTCGTGTCTAAGCTGCTCGAACACGGTCTGAAGTATCGCGTGCTGCTCCGGGATGGGGCCCTTCTGTACCGGGGCAGCCTGCACGGGCGCCGGGGCTTCCTCCTGCAAACATATTTTATTATTACATTACCAATCAGTAGGTTTGCTTAAGATTGATTTATGTTTGAGAATTGGATAATCGGTTCTCTGGTTGATATGAGTAAGGCTAGTAGTAAGTAAGGCTGCCCATTATATGTAAATGAGGTAATTTTTAAGTTAAAAATTTATCATACATTAATTTTAACAAATTAGAAAGTGATGCCACAACGTTAAATATATACTAAATTATAAATCTAAATAAACTCACTTGCTGATACTGTCTCGCTTGATACTGGTCCCCATACTGTCCTTGGTATTGTTGCTGACCGTACTGCTGGCCGTATTGCTGGCCGTACTGCTGACCGTACTGCTGGGCCGGGTACTGCTGTTGAGCTTGGTACTGCTGGGCTGGGTACTGCTGGCCCGGGTATTGTTCCTGAGCCGGGTATTGCGGGTTGAGCGGCACATGTTGCGGCTCGACGCCGAATAACGGATGTGTTATCGGTGCTTGCTCTTGGATTTCTGGTTTTGGCTGAAATTTTGAAATAGAAATAGGGGTCTTTATATCAGTGTTGAATAATTGTTTTATATGGTGATTCAAAAATGTTCTTATATGGCTGCTGCAATTGAGAAAAGTGAAGTAACATATATATTCGACTTGACTTTAAAATAACGACTAAAGGACAATGTTTTTAAGATATAATTACTTTTAATAACTCCCATGTAATTATGGATATGGAGAATTATGAACATGAAATTAACAGTAACAAATATGAAAGATTTTCAGAAGAGATGACTGCTGATAGAGGAGTGTGAAAGAAAAAAACATTTTATGCCGACTCCAGTTGATGGGACAGGGGCGGGAATAATAATTTTATACGTTTAAAAATCAATACATTAAAAATTTGTTATAAAGAAGAAAAAATAGAACAAACCACAAAATAAAACAAATGCGGTTATAATACATGGATTCTGATTTCATGATATCACATGATATCATTTCAATTTCCACCTGTTTTCCCTTTTTGATGGTAACATTCATGTTTATTGGTAACACCATGCTATACAATAACCTTTACTATCAATCCAAATCATGCTAAAGGCTGTATGAACAAACTCCATTTATAATGAACAAGCAATAATTTTATCACGTCTTGAATATTAAACAATAAATTTAAAATTTAAGGAAATCCAATACTTAATGAGATTCACAAGTATTTGATTTAATTTAATCATAAAAAAATGTGTGATAAATAAAAACACAAAAAAGTAACAATTTCAAAGCAGTCAACGAGATATGCTGCTATAGCATAATATATTAAAATAGTAATATTTTTATGGAGTTCGTTCATGTGTCAGCGTGTACCTCGTTGCGAGTGTGTGATATAATTTGCCCCCAGTGGCGAGTGCCCGCGTGTAACGCTGACATATCCTAATACAATTATTTTAGTTCTTTAATCTATTTTTTGCTGACTCTACGCCTAACATATTTTTATGTTTCCATTTGAAATGATTATATTATATCTTGTTTCTTTTTTGCTGACTCTACTCTTGTGCTGTACACGGTTTTAACTTTTTAAGTAGCAAACCATATTTTCCTCGGCTTTATTAAAAATCATATTTTTTATTTATTTTGAAACCTATATTTTTATTAAAAATAAATTTAAGAATGTCTCTTTTATTCTTAGGGTGTTTTCTACAAAAAATATATTTATAGAAACTAATAAGCGAATACAAGAAAGAGTTAGTCTCACCTTAGGCTTAACACTAGTAACAGGCGGGGGGTCGTTCCAGCCGGGCGCGGCGGGCTTGCTCGGCTCGGAGGGGTAGTAGCCGCCGTTCTGTTCGCCCTGGTACGACGGGTTGACCGGCATTATCGTCGGGTTGCTCGTGTTCAGACTAGCTGGGTTTAATGGGTTGCCTAGATTGCCAAGGTTGCCTTGATGTTGATCGATGGGGTTAATAGGAGCGAAGTTGTGTGAGGGAACACTAGCGGAGTTGTATTGGTCCGGGAGAGGGCTGTTGTAACCGTAGGTGGGTTGCGAGGTGATCTGCCCGTAGCCGTACTGGTTGTACATGGGCGCCGCTTGCACGGAAGGATCCACTTTGTATTTCGACCGGGATGTTATGCCACCTGAAATTATTTTATATTTTTGGCTATTTATAAAAACTTTTTTAACACAGCGCCATCTAATTCTAAACTAAGTAGGAGTCGTGTTATGGAAACTACTTTACATTATAAGAATTACATACATACATACTTTTCTTTTGTGGGAATGTTTGGGGAAAGATACACAATAGTGCATTCCTTCTGTAGACTCAAAACTTCATTAGGCTCTAAATCAATAACTATATACCACAGAGTAAAAATATTGATTAACTAGGTTGAGGACCGATATAGGCATATTATACTAAAATATTATTGAAATCTGAAGCATCAACATTTTTTACCTGTCCGCTTGGCGTGGAATGCCCCTTATGTTAGAAAAAGAAATTAAAAAAACAATTGCGTACCAGTCTGTGGTCCCACGGACCCCGGCCGTGAATGCGTGTTTTGTTGTGTGGGAGGTGGCAGCGGTTGCTGCTGGATCGGTGGTTGATGTGGTTGCATTTGTTGCTGTTGTTGCCACGGTTGACGCCATTGCTCGTCTTGTTGAGCTGCTGTTGATAGAATAACACTATGTATTATTTATGTTAATTAAAGATTTCTACCAATTTACACTTTTCATTAGGTAGATACTCTACTAACTACTCGTTTTCTCTCTATATATTCTTATTAAAAATATAAAAGATGTACTCTTGCGCTGAATGTTCTCTATTATTGAGTGGACCCTGGATGACAACATATACAAACGCGTACTAAATGATCTATTTATCTCTTTCTCACTTTCTATCTCTTTCTCATTTTACATTTAAATAAATTAACTTTAGAATATACATCATACGAATACTCACCAACGGCCGGATTGAGGTAGGCGTTTCCGATAGACGGTCTTTTTTGCGAGTGTTCGCTTGTCGCGCGACTGCGGGCGTACGGCTGTTGCTGGTAATGCTGTTGTTGCTGTTGTGGCTTCTGTTGTTGTTGTTTGGGATACTGCTGTTGCTGTTGAGTTTCATATCGATTTATAATAGGTACTTACGTTAATTGAGTTTGCAAAACATAAGTAGTGATTTACATGGTAATTGTTGTATTGTTGTTGTTTATGATTGTTTAAGACCATTTAAATTTGCTAACTATACAAATATTAAACGTTTTCATCGTCTCGTCAAAATTTGAAAAATCCCAAAGCATGCGGACTGAAGGGCACATAAAGCCATGAAACATTGTTTTTATTTTTGTTGGCGTGAGCGTGTTGTGTACATAATACGTGTTCTTGTTAGTTATCTGGGTTTAAATTGAACGAAAATGAACTTCTGTTTTGACGTGTAAATGTGTGTGTGTGTGTGTGTGTACGTGCATGTGTCAATATTTACGTGTACGTGTGCGTGTCTGTCTGCACGCATGTGTCTATGTATACGTTTGCGTGTGCGCGTGTCTGTGTGTATGCATTTGACTTGATGTACACGTGTGTGTATGTTTTTTTTAATGTGTGTGCGTGCATATGTGTATACAATATACGTGCACGTGTGCGTCACCTGCGGGTAGATGGCGGCGGAGAGGCGCGCAGACAAGTCGCAGGGCGCGGAGTGCAGCGCGGCCAGCGCGCTGTGAAGGCAGCCCTGCGCCGCCAGCCGCGCCGCGTACTGCGCCACCAGCGCCGTCAGCCGCCCGTCCTCCTGCGCGCACCACATTACATGTAAATTACCGGGGGTAGGTCTCTTTCGCAGGAGACCGACTGGGTGGGTACCCCCACAGTGCCAGACATTCTACCGCCTGAACAGTGATATGTAAATGTCACTGTGCTCCGGTCTGAAGGGCACTGTAGCCAGCGTAATTACTGGGCCAATGAGTCTTAACATCTTGTAACTCAAAGTGGGGAGCGTCGGTGTAGTGCACCTCTGTCCGGAGTTGCTTTAGCAAAGTTCCGGGTAGCACTGCACTGGTTATGGGCTGGCGTTTCTCTTAACATCAGGAGTACGTCCAGCTCGTCTCCCTACTTTATCGCATAAAAAAAAAAAAACACACACCGTCCATACGTCACAATATCCTCAATTAAATTATATCTGTGAAAATGTGTAAGCGTATACAAAAATTTATAACTTTGCTTTGTTTTATTTCAAGAATCGTTTCTTTTCTACAAGCAAATCACTCTGATGGATCGTAAACACCAATATAACCACGAAGCCTGGTCATTATAAATTAGCCCTCATACACAAGAAACGATTCAATCCTCTATGGAGTTAAGTCAGGACCATCATGATGGTGGGAATTTACTAAACTACTAGAGGAAAAAAGAACTAATAGATCATCACCTGTATCTGCCTCTGTCTCAACTGTGCAGCGGCCTTGACCAGCAGCCCCAGCTGCGCGTGCCGCGTGAGCGCGTCCACGCAGCGGGCGGGGCTGGTGCGCGCGCGCAGCAGTAGCGCAGCGAGCGCGTCGCCGGCGCCACTCGCTATGTAGCACAGTTGCGCTGCCTGCTGCAGGGAAGGATCTTGCTCCGAGGATAATTTGTCGCCGAGAAGCTCTGTAAATTGAAAAAAAAAATATTTGAGTAACTTTACTGTGGAAAATAAGCTTTGCACTTGAGACGTAATTATACTACACCTTTTATGCATTAGAAAGACTCGCTTAGTCCGTATACTAAATAAAGAGACTATTTCATTGAGAAAATCAAGTTTTTTCCAATGATATCACTCTTCGTTACAAGGAAAGGTGACATAACAAGTTTAAGGAAAATAGCAAATCATAGAAAAAAATTACGCTTACACACCATGTAACTTTTTGAACTTTCTTTGTTATCTTAATAATGACTTCACAGTATAACTAAAATTTACGACAAAGGTTACTACATCACTGCCGAAAACTCACCACAATAAGTCTCAAAGTCCTGTGGAGGACACCTCGTGACCAGAGCGGCCAGGACTGGTTTCCAGGAGGCCGGTGAAGCGGACGCCACCAGCTTGGCCCAGCGCGCTCGCAGCAGACTGCCGCAGAGCAGGGACACTGCTGATGAGGACTGGTGGAGGTGGTAGTCTTGGACGCGGCGGACTAGGTCTTCCGACCCTAAAGTTGTATATAAACGAATAGTTAGTACTGTTCGAATGATTAAAACAGTAAAAATATCCCATCCATTTTAAACACTTTGGTGTCACAGACGCAACAGTTAAAGGGTTATTTTTGCGTCAGTAATACATTACACATAGTGCGGATTGCCTTGTCTTTGAGTAAATTAATCCGGCTCGAAGGACCATATAATTTTGTTCAACTTAAAAATCATCATTTTAATAATCCATAAATTTATATGCAATTGAGAAATGTATAAAATAGTTTTAGGGATGAGATTATATTTCCTATAGCATTGAAATTTCTTATAGCATCAACATAATCGGTGGGCTTGTTATCGAGTATACGAACATGCTTTTTACATACATATTATGTACAGGGTTTGGCGGGCCGATTATTAAGGGACTATCAGTCTACGCGTTATACGTGTATGGTGTGCGGTTATATGGCGCAGTTACCCAGAGCTGCGATGACGAGCGCGTCGGCGACCCGCTTGTCGGCCAGGCACAGCTCCACGGCCTCCTCGATGTGCCCCGCCACCAGCGCGCGGCATATCTGACTCGACGAATCTGAAATAATTAATAACCTCTCAAAAAAGAATTGGGTATACCATAGAAAAAATAAATAAATAAAAGAGCTTTTCGAGACAGCAAACTAATAATAAATAAATAGATAAATAGCAAAGTTTTGCCCTGAGGTACCTAGAGTATTTAAAGTCTATTTGATACTGACGGAGTTATAATGTTTGATTTATCTAATTTTTCTTTCCAGAAATGACAGTCAATGTGAGCACTTTTTTCATTACTTAAATAATTGTAAGCCTAGATTTCCTTACCTTCCCCAGTGGGTATGACGACGTTAGACACGGGCGTTTCCGACTCCTCGACACTCAAATTTGCCAGCTTTTTCTCGACTAGTGTGTTCACATCCTGCAATTAAATAAGAAATAATCAAATTTAGAATCTTACACTTAAATTTAAAGGCATTCCATAGGACATTTCAATAGAAACCAAGTTAGCAAATAAATCAAAGTAAATTCAGTCTCTCTGTATGCCTGTCTGTCACTATTTTAAGCAAATTATGCGCTTGTGATATCTAACATTGATGAGAAACGTACCAACAGTGGAATGTTGTTGTCCTTTTACCTGGTGAGAGACGACTTATTTGGCTACTATAACCTATCTGCATATTTTATGACTGCAGAAATAATCAATGAGTTATAAGTATAAAATATTTGACAAACCTTTAATGTAATGAAAAACTTCTTATATATGTTTGTTCTGTACAAAATGCCAAAATACATATAAATACTCACGGATATGTCTGTACTGGTGTCTGTAGACAATTCCGCCTCCGTCTCAGACGACGCGCCCTGAGTTTACGCACAAACAGAATAGCCCACAGTTAAGCCATTACAATGTTATTTACACACATACATACAAACAATTAATTATAGAACATAGCATGATCATGTGTTAATGATTTTAGTGGTTAAAGATTACGGTATATTATTTTTAAATTAGTTCTTCATATATGATTTTTTAAATCTTACTAAAACAACAGTTACCAACAGAATGATATTGTTATACGATAACTTAGTTAGCGGTTACAAAGATAGGACAACACATACATACACAAAGAAGTAAGCCACATACAATACATTACCGAATTCCTTTAGCTACATAGAACTTTGATTATTTTTATTAGGGATAGATATATATGTACACTTACTCTACTTAAAAACGCCGAGTCGGTTTGTATGTCACCGGCATTGGACGCTTTGATCTTTGAGGGTATGTCATCTTGTTTATAACCTATAAAAAAATTATTTAAAATCAGATTACAAAGTATGAATTGAACAACACATTTTCTATTCTTTTGTTATCTATAGAGTACGACTTTGCAAATCCACCATCCACCCATTGGAGCAGTGGTAACACTTCTGCTTTCTGGGCTATGGGTTGGAGGTTTGTTCCCCACGCTGGACAAATACATTTGTAATTAACATTTATATCTTACTCGGGTGTTTTTTTTTTGTCATAATATTGCAATTTCGTCAAATCTTAAATCAAAACTGTTAAAAGTCAAAGTCAAACTTATCTTTATTCAACGAGGCCACATTTAGTAACACATTTGAATCGTCATGGTATTACAAAATATTTATCACCGGCACCACCAAAGGACGGGCAAGAAACTTTGATAGTGGCTCTTTTAAAACTATTTAATGTTAACCAGTATAAATGGAATTTCTCTCAAACACTTACCAAGCAAGTCCAGCAGTTCTTGCCTAAAGTCAGGCAAGAAGCTTGCTCTCAGGAACCACCAGGTGGACCGTTCATGCTGGTCTGTTGCCTGATCACCTCGGGAACGGCAATATCTATAATAGATTTCATTATAATATTAAGAATATTTTGAAAAAACTTTACTGTTTTAAAATAAAAGTCAATTTTCAATGTACAATTTTTCTTGCCTGTATACAATAAGTGTACTAATAAAAGTATTTCTGTACTTCACCTCTCTCTCCTGTATGCTAAATAAGTTTTTGGTGTAAAATATATCACTCACGAGGAAGGCGGCCATGAGAGAGGAGTGGCGTCGCGCTGTTAAGCTTGCCGCTAACACCAGAATAATGACCACGACCGATATCTATTTTATGTCGGCCTAACTTGATCTAATGGAGTGTTATCTTTTTCACATACGTAATGTATATCGGACACTGTATATTGGAAGAGATCAGAATCTATTACGCCGAAATCTCAATCAGTCTCTTCCCAATGGTCATCTGTATATACTGTCCATCTAATATTAAACATCCACGTCACCCTGTAAGCGCTAGAATTATAGCGTTAAAGCCTCTCTTTTTCATCACACGCATACGTACACGTACACATACACGTACACGTACACGGACACGCACACGCACTCGCATACGTACACGTACACGTAAACATACACGTACACGTTAACGTAAACGAACACGTACCTGTACACGTACATGTACACGTTCACATACACGTACACGTGCACGTACACGTACATGTACACGTACACGTTCACATACACGTACACGTGCACGTACACGTACTCCTAAACGTACACGTACACATACGCGTTCACGTACAAGCATACGTAAACGTTCACGTTCACGTACACGTACACGCACACACACACGCACCCGCTCACGCATACGTACACGTACAAGTACACGCATACGCATACGCAAACACACACGTACAGACATACGCACATAGCAGTTATTATAACGAAATAGTGACTCACTCAGCTAATCTGTCGGCCGTCTGCGGATCCCTGCTGTGTATCAGTGTCAGTACTTCATCCAACTCAACTGACTTTTCTACTAACTCCGGTTCACTCACTACCTGTA